>JBBPBX010023103.1:17793-28341 GCA_038048925.1 Garcialebias charrua | reverse complement strand
AAAAAAAAAAAAAAAAACGAATCTGATGTCCATAGGCTTCAACAAGGAAGAACAGATCATGTATAAACGCAGGAGAATGTGGCATGATGAAAATCACTAGGGAAAGTCCCATGATGCTTTCATTTTTGTTTATAGCAAGACCTGCACAAAAGGGACGAGACAGGACTGCATTTTGGGAAGGAATGTGAAGCATGTAGACCACAGGTTCCATTTACTCCACTTAAATCAATGGTGCATTTAGCAAGAAACCAACTGGGTCAAAATCAATAAAACTACACTATTTCAGAACACAGTTGGGAAAACAAATGCATACCAAACATTGCAGTAAATCATTAGCTTATCCAGCTACAGCAGCCCACAGGAGATAAAATGTTAATCTATGCTGAAAATATGATAAGTATTGGTGTTTTTGTGCATGTATGAAATAGGAAAAATATTTTTTGGTCACCAGAGTTCATGACTTACAAATTGTGCTAACATTTCCATTCAAAGTGCATTCAAAATACAAGGTTAGAGGTATGCTAATATTTTCATACGGTATGCAACAAACCAACAGTCACGGAATGTATGAAAAAATACAGCTCAATTTATATTCATTGGTGCTATGAGCTGACAGCTTATCTGAATAATCTCCACTTTATGCAGGTATAAAAAATATCACCAATGGGCTGACCTATTGCACCCTTGGGGCAAGGAAGAAACACATAATTTATCTGTGTGGTTGAATAACCGATGATGAAGAAATGAAAGCAAGATAATTTCCTTAATTTTGACTGGGAAAAAAAATCACACAAAATAAAACAGTTAGCTTGAACATTACAAAAAAAAAAAAACTACCGTTTGAAAAATGTACTTAAATTCACATCTTCAAGTATTGTTTTTAGATTAAAGATGAGAATGAGTCTAACTCAAATGATTAATTTTTCTCAAATGACTCATTTTCTTCTGGATTAAATTTGTTCTTGAGATATCTCTTTAAAAGCACAACATCAAAAGTGTATCCTGCATCCAATATTCCTATATGTTACCTTTAACACTAACAACGAGCATGTATTACAAACCCTGTTAACCATTGCCCTTATGTGTAGTGTGGATGCTGTAATTTACTGTACATGGTATACTCCCCTTTATTTATTTATTTACAATTAATGTATTCACAAGTCCATTAGAGCATAGAAACACAAAATGTAAGCCCTTGCTTCCCCCTCTCCATAACATAAAAAACAAGCTGCGAGCACTGCTTTCAGTGAGAGCCATGCCTTTCAAACTGCTTTGGTGTCCTACAAAATTACCATATGAGAAGCTATTTACAACTCCAGAACATTTCTGTGTGTTTCCATGTGAGTTCAGTCCGTTCCTGTGATGGAACAAAATGAAAAGCCTGCCTTACTTGTTGCATGCAATTAAGCCCCTGCGAAAAGACAGTCGGGGCAGTTTAACATTTCATAGGGCTGTAATTATTCTTTAACTGTTAGAAAGTGTCGTCCCCTAGGAGCCAATTACTTGAAAAGCGCTCATCACACACGAGATATATACAAACAAATCCTTCAAGCACAAAGTAAATGTTTAAACATTAAAAGGGATGAGCAGAGGAACCCATACCAATCAGTTTTGGTAGGCACTAATTACTAATAAGAGCAGCAACCCCGTTGTGTTAGATAATTATGACACCAACGTGCACCTCAAACATGGAGAGGCCCCAGGCTGGCTGGTGTACCACGGCTCCAATATCACAGAGTCTGCACAGAGTCTGAAACCTAAATGGACAAGAAGTTATCGGCATTATCATTGTACTAAATATCAGAATACATTCATGCCATTGCTGACATACATGGATCTTCAAACAACTCAAAGCCTCACTTATTCTAAAGTGATTTAGTCATCTGAAAAGATTTAGTATAGTAAATTCAGATTTGTAGTTTCTGTTTTAATTAATTTGTATGCAATACAGTATGTGCAAAAGATTGAGAAAAATTAAAACACTAGAATCCTGTTTTTGTCATGATGACAGAAAAACAAACAATAACAAACAAAGATAGAAGTTTTAATAGACTGTATGCTTCACTGAGCGCGTGTCTTGTTTTTAACTAAAGTCAAACTTTAGAGTCAATATTATCTAAAGTGACTGGGATGGGTAATTCCTCAGTTCAGCAATCATATTAACCTCCACTTACTCTCTACATCTGCTTGGCCTGTTGTTTGCTCATCTAATCAATCTCCTTTACTCTTGTTCTTTAATGTGCTACCACGTTTAGCCATCTCTAAATATCCACTAATGCCTGGGAAACATCAGGCCCTCAATGATAGCACTGTAAATGTAATTTATTTCTCACTCATGCAAGCACTCGAGCTAAACGAATATGGCTACTGAGGGCCAGCACACTACTGTATATAGGATATATATTGATTGACTGGACTGGATGGTTTGTTAGCCACAGTGAAGAATAAGGTTTGAGTGAACAAAATGCAGAGGAATATGTTGGGGTTGCTTAGTTGTCTTCTGCCAACAAGTCAGGTAAAACAAAAAACAAAAAAACAAAAAATTCTAGACTTGGCTTTTGCACAAATGTTGATTTCACAAGAACCAGGGGTCTTAAGATCCAAAACCAAACTAAATTACATGCTATGTTTTGTTAAGCTAGCATCAGTGTACAAAAAGCCTACTATTCAAAGCTAACAAAAGCACAGCCATTTAAGCAAGGCAACAAGCTATATGCAAATAATGTTGGCTAAATTATGCATTTTGAACCATTTACTGTATATTTATTTTAATACCTATTATGGTACTAAATATCTCATATGTACTTGTATCTCATTGTCAAATTTTTATATATTTTTTCAGTCATTAGACTTTTGGACCCAAACAAAATATGACTATTTTTTAAATAATTAAAACTAATAGTTTAGGGTGCATTCACACCAGCCCTGTTTAGACCGCTTTAATCAAACTCTGGTCCATTTTTCTATAAAGTCTGGTTTGTTTGGGGAGGTGTGAATGTGCAATGGAACTCTGATATGGACCAAAAAAGGGAACTCTCTTCCGCTTAATGTCCGCGGCCTCAGTGCTGTATTACTGACGACCTTCTCTGCAGGGCCTATGATTCTGGGGCCCGCATGGGCTGGATTGGGAGCTCTCTTTCCCATCTCATGCTGGCCCTGTCATCCTCTTTGGAATCTGTTCCAATGGACCATCTCACGCAAGGCCTGGTTGATGCATCTCTGCAGGCCTTGGCCTTAATGACAAGAGAGGTTGGCCGAACACTCTCCACACTAGTGTGTGCTTGCCGCCAGGTCTGGCTGGCGCAATCGCCACTCACTGAGCCTTGTAGGAGAACCTTACGGGACCTACCTGTGGTTCCGGGGGAACTGTTTGGCTCTGCGGCACTAGACGCCTTGGACCGTACGGCTCAGGCGTCTCGTACGAGGCAGCAGCTGGCGGGGCTTCACAGACATGATCGCCAACCGGCTGGCACTTGGACGGGTGCGGGCTCCTCACGGAGGTCCTCACGTCTGTCCCCTTCTCTCGTTGTGCCTCGAGTTCCAATGCGGGGTCGGGGATTGGCCCAGAGACCTTTTCCAGATCAAAGGGGTCAGACTCTTGACCCGGCTGGGGCTGGGCCGTCTCACTCCTTTTGAGCGGCGCAGTCTAACCGGTATCCTCCCAGGCCTTCGAGGGGTCAGGGAGCCCGCAGATGATACCTTAGTGCTGGCAGTCGGTTGTTCTGCCCCGGTACAGCTCAACTACTGGGCTGCCCACACGCCGGACGTGTGGGTATTGTTCACCTTGTCCCGGGGGTATCGTCTTCAATTCCGCCGCCGGCCACCCATTCCTGGCCGGGTCAGGATGACTGTCATCCGCGACCCGGTGAAGGCGTAGGCACTGAACAACGAGATCTGCACCTTGCTAGCCAAGGGAGCTATAGTGCCTGTGGACCCCCTGCTGGATCCAGGGGGCTTTTAATCCACTTATTTTCTTGTTCCGAAGAAGACCTGGGATCTGCGTCGGGTTCTGGACCTCAGGGGCCTGAACGCGTGCTTGAAGGTCATGCCTTTCCGCATGCTGACCACCAAGGCTGTCTTGAGGGCGATTTCCCCAGGCGATTGATTTACGGCCATCAATCTCAAGGATGCTTATTTTCATGTTTCAATTGCGCCGCTCCTTTGGCGGTTCCTTCGTTTTGCCTTTCAAGGGCGGCACTTTCAGTTCAGGGTTCTCCCTTTCGGCCTTTCGCTGGCCAAGGGAGCTATAGTGCCTGTGGACCCCCTGCTGGATCCAGGGGGCTTTTATTCCACTTATTTTCTTGTTCCGAAGAAGACATGGGATCTGGGTCGGGTTCTGGACCTCAGGGGCCTGAACGCGTGCTTGAAGGTCATGCCTTTCCGCATGCTGACCAGTAAGGCTGTCTTGAGGGCGATTTCCCCGGGCGATTGATTCACGTCCATCGATCTCAAGGATGCTTATTTTCATGTTTCAATTGCGCCGCTCCATTGGCGGTTCCTTCGTTTTGCCTTTCAAGGGTGGCACTTTCAGTTCAGGGTTCTCCCTTTCGGCCTTTTGCTGTCCCCCAGGGTATTCACCTGATACGTCTCAGCAGCCCTTTCCTCTCTACAGGTGTGGGGCCAGAGAATTCTCCCATATCTGGATGACTGGCTCATTTGTGCCACGACGCGGGATTGAGCGGTTCGGGATACCCGATTGGTACTCCAGCATGTGGAACGCTTGGGTCTGTGGGTGAACCTGGGGAAAAGCATTCTGACTCTCTCTCAGGAGACAGTCTTTTTAGGCATTGCCTTGGATTCTATGTTGATGACTGCTCGCCCGTCACCCCAGCGGGTCGACAGTATATTGCACCTGCTCCCAGACTTCAGGCGTGGTCTGGCACTGCCTCTGGTGCGGTACCTTCATCTCCTGGGGATGCTTACAGCTGCATCCAACATGGTGCCCTTAGGGCTGCTTTCGCTAAGGCCCCTTCAAATGTGGCTGAACAGCTTGGCTTTGGACACCTCGCGGAACGCTCATCACCTCCGACGACTTCGGGTGAGCCCTCGGTGCCTCCAGTCTCTGTCCCAATGGAGGGTGAGGTCATTTATGACAGCGGGGGTTCTGCTCGGTTCCCTCCCGTGCCATCGGGAGGTTGTGTTTACGGATGCATCCTCCACCGGCTGGGGTGCCACCTGGCAAGGTCGCATGGCACAGGGGACGTGGTCCCAGACACAGGGCACAGAGCACATCAATGTCCTGGAGTTACGGCCCGTGCTTCTGGCCCTTCATAGCTTCCTTCCAGGCTTGCGGGGGAAACATGTGCTGTGAGGTCAGACAACACCACTGTGGTTTATTACATCAACCACCAGGATGGAACCAGGTCACAGAAACTGTTGCGTTTGACGCAGCGTCTTCTGACCTGGGCTGCTCCATGCTTGGCCAGCCTCCGGACAGCCTACATCCCGGGGGCACAGAACGTGCCGGCAGATTTTCTGTCCCGTCAGCAGCCACTCCCGGGGGAGTGGAAGCTTCACGTTGAAGTGGTGGAGAAGAGCTGATCGGTTTATGGCAGAGCGGACGTGGACCTCTTTGCCTCAGGGGACGCATTTCATTGCACCCTTTGTTTTTCCCTGGGCGACGGCGGATCTCTGGGTCACGATACGCTGGCGCACGACTGGCCCCGGTCCCTGCTTCATGCCTTTCCGCCCTTCAGCCTTCTCTTTCAGACCCTCCTACGGATTCGTCAGGAGGGGCACAAGGTTCTACTGGTGGCCCCCTTCTGGCCAGCAAGGACTTGGTTCCCTCTGCTGCGCGAACTCGGCTCCGGCTCGCCGATGCGTCTCCCCTCCAGGACGGACCTTCTTTTCCAGATGGAGGGTCGGGTTCTGCACCCGGACACGGACCAGCTCCAACTCTGGGTCTGGCCCCTGCAGGGTCGGGGCCCGCCTTTTCAGGATACACTGGGCAGGTAGGACATACGATGGCCAATGCAAGGGCGTCCTCCACGCGGGCCATATATACTAATAAATAGGTGGCCTTTGTGACCTTGTGCCGCAATAATGGGCAGGATCCGGTACGGTGTTCAGTCTCTGACATACTACTACTAATAATAATAATAATAATAATAATTTTTATTTAAAAGCGCCTTTCAGGACACCCAAGGACACTTAACAAACCAATACAGTGCAAACATTATCAGTGACAAATTGAAATATAAAATACATAAAGATTATAAAATGCAAAATAATAAAAATACATTTAGTAAAGTTAATGATAAGCTAGTCTAAAGAGATGTGTTTTCAGGGCTGTCTTGAACAGAGAAAGGGAGGTGGTGTTTCGAAGGTCTGGCGGTAGAGCGTTCCAGAGGTGAGGGGCAGAGCAGGTGAAGGCCCTGCTCCCCATGGTGGAGAGGCGGGCAGAGGGTACATGGAGATGTAGTGAAGAGGAGGATCTGAGAGAGCGTGATGGGATGGAGATTTGTAGGAGGTCAGATAGATAAGGAGGGGCAAGGTTGTGGATAGCTTTGAACGTGAGAAGTAGAATTTTGAAGATGATGCGTGATTTAACCGGGAGCCAGTGGAGCTGCTGCAGGACAGGAGTGATGTGGTTATAGTGGGAGGTTTGAGTGATGACACGGGCAGCTGAGTTCTGGACCATCTGTAACATGTGGAGAGATTTGTTGGGGAGGCCGTAGAGAAGGGAGTTGCAGTAATCGACACGGGAAGTCACAAGACTGTGCACCAGGATGGCTGTCGAGCGGGGTGAGAGAGAAGGACGGAGACGGTTAATATTACGGAGGTGGAAATAGGCAGACCAAGTAACATTGTTGATGTGTGAAGTTAAGGAGAGAGTGGTGTTGAGGATGATACTGAGGCTCTTGACCTGGGGGTAGGGGGATAGCAGAGAGTTGTTAAGGAGGACGAGAAGATGTTCTGATTTTGAAATAGAGTTTTTGGTACCGACGAGAATGAGGGCATATACTGACCTTCCTGCAAGCATTACTCGATAGAGGACGGTCCCAATCTACCTTGAAGGTATATGTGGCTGCCATTTCTCGTTGGCATGTCGGCCTGAACGGTTGTTCGGTAGGCCGGGACAAGAACGTTGCACTGTTTTTAAGAGGTGCTCGGCGTTTGCATCCACCCAAACGCCCTGTGGTGCCAGCATGGGACCTTTCTCTGGTGCTTGAGGCTCTTCGGTCCCTCCGTTTGAGCCCCTGAAGTCTGCGGACCTCAAATGGCTCTCGATGAAAACGGCATTTCTTTTAGCTATGGCTTCTGCGAAGCATGTGGGGTGTGACCAGAAGGTGGAGCTGTTGCTCCTTTAAGTTAAACACCAGAACACAGACAAAGCTAATGTACAATATTTATTTACACAATTTCATTAAAAACGATTATTTCTTTAAAACCAAGGTTTCCAGTCCACAACCCGGTCCCTGTAAAGCAGTTCCTTCCTTAAAAACAAGGATTCAAGTCCACAACTTGGTCCTTGTCAAACAGTTCTTTCCTTAAAAGCAAGGATTCAAGTCCACCACTCGGTCCCTGACAAGAAAGGAAGACTAAAAAAAAGGAAAAAAAACACTTTAAACCATAGACCCAGTTGTTGCCGTCGTCCAGTTCCAGTTCCATGCCCCTTTCAATGGAGTCAGAGAAGCCATGCTCTGCCCACACAGCCTGCCTATCAGTACAGGTCTTGCTGAAAGCGGCCCAAACACACTGGAAAGATAGGACAAGACAAGAGAAGACAAAACTCCTTCACATTCCGAGAACCAAATTAAGGACCATGGGAGACCGGGCTTTCAGTGTGGCTGCCCCCCGCCTGTGGAACTCTCTTCTTGACTGTCTGAGAGCCCCACAGTCTGTGGTTGACTTTAAGAGCGGCTTGAAGACCTTTCTTTTCAACCGAGCATACTCTACCTCCTCATGATTCTACTTCTGATCTTAGTTGATACTGTTATTGATTTTACTTGTTTTATTACTTGTTTTATTGACATTTAATTCTGTTGCACTTTGTAGCACTTTGAGATTTTCATTAATGAAAAGTGCGTTATAAATTGAATTCATTATTATTATTATTATTATAAAACACCAGAGCGTCCACAGCATTGCGGCTCCAAGCAGCAAAATCAGGTGCCTGAAACAGAGAACCCATTGTTGTGGATTTATGAAAATAATTAAAATATAAATTGCAGGTACTTACCCAGAGGTGCAAACACAGCCAAACCAGGGAGGAAGCAGGTCAGCAGCGAGGGCCTAACCGCACGCCACAACAATCCCCACCCAGCCGGCAATGCCAGCAGAGCAGCACTGCAGAAATGGACAGGTGTGACACCCACAAACCCAACCATGATCGCAGTCATTAATTCAAGAAGCTGGCACTTATGATCTCAGACGAGCAGACCAAGAGCACCAGCAGAATGAAGCAGCCAACTGGAGCAGCAGGGAGGGAAACAAAGACACACGCACCCCATAGCAGCCTGCCCAGCTATAAGGGAGTCTGCCCCGCCCACTAATCAATGTTGCTCATCTAGTTACACCTGATGCTCATCTAGCTGCACCAGGTGCACAGAGTAGAAGGGAGGGGGAAGTGAAACACCATCTCACCACAGGGGGAATTGCAGGCTCTTTCTGTGGCCGAGCCCTGTTGTCGATGAAACCCTGATGGCTCAGGTGTCACGCTGTGGCCTGATGTGGCATTTCTGCCTAAAGTGTCCCTACCAGCCGGTAGTACCAAACCGCTCCATCTCGCCCTGTTTGACCCCGGTGTTTCTTCCGAACAGTTGTGCTCTGTTCGTGCACTTGAAGCGTACATAGCCGCTACGGCGCCCATCCGGAGGACGGATAGCCTTTTTGTGTGCTACGCTGGCCCACGTACAGGTCAGGACTCTCTAAACAGCGACTGGCACACTGGGTTGTGGATTTGATCTCCAAAGCTCATGCCTTACAGGACCGGCCATTACTGGCGGGGTGACGTGCCACTCTACAAGGGGCATGTCGACCTCGTTTGCTGCCACGACGGGGTACTGTTAGACGGTATTTGCCGTGCGGCCTCCTGGACGTCGCAGAGTACCTTTACTCGATTTTACCGGGTGAATGTGGCTGCGCCCTATCCCCTTCAAGGAGTTCTGGACCAGCATGTCTCCCCTTCACATTGAGATGAGTGGCGTGGTTGTTGTTCCTTGAACATTGACAATTTCTCGTGACCGTGTTGCCATGCGTCATCCGTGCTTGAAAGCACCGCCCCTGGCGGTCAGGAGGGATGAAATAGAACAAAAGTTACTACTGTAACTATGGTTCTATGAATCCCGGATGACCGCCAGGGTGCTTAGTCCCTCGGAATCCTTGCTTTGCGAGAAGATTGAGGGACTGGGTCCCGGATGTGACGTGCCTATATAGAGTCACGCGGGTCCCCGGCAGGTCATATGGTGACGTTATTGTTATTTGTACTCGACCTGCGCATGCGCAAGAATGTTCATTCTTTCTTGAAAGCACGACCCTGGCGGTCATCCGGGATGAAATAGAACCTAGGACTTGGTTGTAGTGAACTCTGGTGCGGTTAGAATGCAATGTGAATGCAAGCTGACCGAAGACCACTCCAAAAGCAGGAAGTGGACTACAGCGCAGGGCAAACAAACTAACATTTATCTTACCTTATACGGAGCCGTCAGCCGTCTTGTGTGAAAAACAACATTGTCCATGGTCTTCTGCTTCATCTTCCACTCATGCGGAGTCCAATTTGAAAAATGACAAAACAGAAATCCGAAAACCTCTAAAATTTGACACCATTCCATTTTTGTTTTTATTTCCAGAAGAAGAAGAAGAAGAAGAAGAAGAAGAAGAAAAAGAAAAAGACAATGGCCCTCATTCACGAAAATGTTCGTATTTTTATCCTAAATTTCTCCTACTTTTGTTCGTACGAAGCGTTCGTACGAACATGCCACGTCAGATTCAACAAAGTCTTCTATCCTGAGGAAACGTGTGTAAATGGGTTGCGTAAATATGATGAATCCCACCTGTTCTAAACAGCTGCGCGTGCACGCGAGAGGTTATTTACATAATTCCCACCCCTCAAAACACCATATAAGGCCACGTTTCCTGCCTTCTGACAGCAGGAAGTGTCCATTCATTCAAACTCAAGAAGTAAAAGGAGGAACTTCACGCGTTCGGAGATCTGCTCTCAGTCGCGCTGTGGCTACCCCCCACCCCCCCGCAAGTGTCGGATGGTCAAATATCTTTAATTTTAGTGTACTGTGTTACATTATAGTTTCACTTATTCAGAAGAGCCGTGGCGCACCGCTACCCCCGCCCCCCCGCAAGTGTCGGATGTGTTTTTGAACAGAAGCATTTTAAAATGTCTCGAGACTACAGTTAACTTCATATTAATATTGTAGTGCATATGTCTCCCGTGGGTCGTACAGTATCAGAAATCAAGAATAAATGGTTTGATCTGCAAATGGCTTCAAACAAACGTCTCGCCGCAGCACGGACAGGAGGAGATCAAGGAATAGTCTGAGATGGTGGACAATAAATGCCACGCTGCAAGACGCGTGCCAACATGTTTTGCAG
>JBBPBX010023102.1:28219-40828 GCA_038048925.1 Garcialebias charrua | reverse complement strand
GTCCAGCTCAGGACCACCAATGGATCTGCAGCTGGCCCACACCTGGACCACCTCTGGAAAACCACATCTGGGCCACCAAAAGTCTGTGAGACTTTGTCATATGTGGTGTGAGTGTTTCTGCATTGAGTGGGTCTGAACTGGGCCAGAGCAGTTCTGCTCTGTGGGTCCAGTGTCTGCTTCAGAAACATCATGAGTCCATCTGTAGAGAGAAGAAGAACAGAAGAGATCCATGACTCTCAGCTACTACCACCTCAGATTTAGACGCAACATCTGTAACACTGACTTAGTTAGAGACATTTCTGTGTTTCTAACATGAGTTTTCTGTTCAACCATCAAGAACTGGATCGGCTCCAAAACTTAAGTCAGTTGTAGACGTACATCCACTGATTATCTCTGGAAACATTCATTAAAATATCTTCACTGGTTCATGAGATATTTTGCTAACAGACAGAGTTGAGTTTAAGAATTAAATGTCAGAATTTTAAACCAAGGTCTCAGACAATCTATTAGTGCTCAGACTGTGTGTTGGGGATTCCTCTCAGCTACTACCACCCCAAACGTCACATCAATCTCTGTAAAACTGAATTATAGACATGTTTGATGTTTTTAAGTTCAGTTCACTGTGGCAGCCGTTGTAACTTCAGCTGACTCCAAAAACTAATCAGTTGTAGACGTACATCCAATGATGACTTTCTGCAAGTTTCACTACAACTCATCCAGTGGTTCATGAGATATTTTGCTAACAGACACACATTGTGACAACAAGTGTAAAGTTTCCAGTGAGTCTCTGCAGCTTCTTCTCTCCTGACTTCTCTGATCAATAATGTTGAAGTGATGGATCCTGCAGAGTGATCACATGACAGCAGCAAGAATGTGACTGAAGAGACAGGAAGTAAAGCAGGAAGACTGAAGCAGCATGAAAATGAAGACGTGGACGGAGAAATGAGCTCCATGAACACCCTGATGCATGCTCAATAATCCAGGTAGAAAAATCTAAAAAAGCTAAGTCTGGTCCTCTGGACATTCAAAAAAACAAAACAAAGCAAAAAATTGTAGAAACGTTTCGTCTTTCGTCCGAAAGACTTCCTCAGTCTGAGTGCTGTTCCTCAGTCTTATATAAGACTGAGCTGAACCCAGCACCTCAGACTGAGGAAGTCTTTCGGACGAAAGACGAAACGTTTCTACAATTTTTTGCTTTGTTTTGTTTTTTTGTTTTTTTGAATGTCCAGAGGACCAGACTTAGCTTTTTTAGAGCTCCATGAAGCGTTTGGACTCTCCATTTGGACAGAGCAGCTGCAGCTGAAGCTCTGATTCACAACAACACAACAGCTCTGCTGCTGTGAGGCTCCAGCACTAACCACTGAGCCCCCGTGCTGTTTGTGGTTTGTTCCACATGTTTTCTTCATGAACAGTTTCATGTGTGCAGACTGAACTGAAATGACCATTTGTGTTCTCCACGTGTTTCAATATCATTTGCAGCCATGTTTGATTTTGTCATGTCATAATAAACTGGGTGGTGGTGATTAGAGCAGGTGCACCTCCAGTCTTGCTATGTGGACTTTACATGTTCTCCCCGTGCACACAATACTTTTCTTCTGCACAACAAAAACATGCATGTTAGGCTCATTGTAACTAAACTGTCCCGAGGTGTGAGTGAGAGACTGGTAGGTTGTCTCTGTGTCTCTGTGATGGACTGGAGACATGTCCAGGTGTCCCCCACCTCTCACACAGTGACTGCTGGAGACTGACACCAGCTCCTTCTGTGGACTCATTTCAATTTACTCAACTTTAAAACTTTTATGTTGAAGAATCCAAATATTTCTGTTAGAAGAAAAAAATTGTCTGACTTTATTGACAAAATATCTTCAGACATATTTTTAGAAAATCATTGTTTATTTTTTTTAATTTGTTTGATTTAAATAAACTACTTTGCTTCCTACAATTCTTTTTTTAATTAAAACATTCTTTAATGTAGCGAATTCATAAATATTTGTTTTCTTCTGAAGTTGTCGTTGAGGTTGATTGTGAGCGTTTGTCTCCCTCTGCTGGTGAATTGATGCATGACGTCACCTGACAAATTTATGTTGGATCATTTTTCAAAATAAGACTTCATAAGACAATCATAACTAAATGTTATTAAGAGACAATAAATAATAAAAAGAGCCCCGTGTTAAATGTCCAAAGTGTTCTGACTCACAGGTTGTAGTCGAGTCTGTAGGAACAATGTCTGTCAGTAAAATATCATAATAAAAACCTTTTCACTCATTCAGTTCTTTGATTAGAGCACTATTGGTGAACCTAAATGCAACCTACTCATCTCTGTTTGGACAGGTATGTCCCAGAGGACAATGTCCCTCTCTGTTTGGACAGGTATGTCCCAGAGGACAATGTCCCTCTCTGTTTGGACAGGCATGTCCCAGAGGACGGTGACATCATTATTTTCTATTACAGTTTGGGGCTTGTACCATTAGTCTTTTATTTTGATGTTGACTTCCTGTCAGTCTGTATCAGTGATAGTCAAAATGTCCATATGGGTCGGGCTCCCGTGTCCATGTTCTTCTGCTTGTCTCTTTTGTCTTTTAATAACATTAGAGCTGCAACTAGTGACTGAAGTCAAAACAAATGTAAACAAAATGTAACGTTCTGCTGAGATTTGAAACATAATTTTTATAACTAAAACTCAGACAGTAATGAATATTTGCACATTCTTTATTGACACATTATTGTTGTTTTCAGCACAACTAAAAAGACAAGATTTGTAAACTTTAAAATGTGAACATTAAATGAAGCCGTGTGACAAAACAATGTAACTCAACAAATATTGAAAAATATATATTGTCATACAATCAACTTCCAGACTCAGGTTACTGATTGAATCATGACTCTTGATGACCTTCTGTGTCGTCTTTGTATCATTAGGTCCGAGATGGTTTAGAAGCCAGGGCAGCCGGCTCAGGACCGGAAGGTCCCGGGTTCGATCCCCGGTCACTGCATACCTTGTTGTGTCCCTGGGCAAGACACTTAACCCCGAGTTGCTCCCGGTAGGACTGGCTGGCACCTTGCATGGCAGCCTACCGTTACCGGTGTATGAATGGGTGGATGGCTGGTACTGTGAAGCGCTTTGGGGCCCCTCATAGGGGGCTGGAAAGCGTTATTTAAGTAAGCTCCATTTACCATTAGAAAGGACAGTTATAGACATAATGTTTTAAAGTAGAAATATGAATGTTCATTTTATTGATTTGTATATTTTTATGAATATACCATAACAGTGTCTGACACCTGAGAAGATAAACTCAAATAAAAATAAAAAAACACTGTTGAAATGCAAAGAGTGAACTTTATTATTCTAGAATATGTTTAAAGAAAGTGTCTTTCAGAAGATTTCACTGAGAAAATTTCTATTAAAAATCAATTTGGGGGAGTGGTGGCGCAGTGTTAGACGGTGGGCCTGTGATCGGAAGATCGCTGGGAAAAGGTGAAACACCCACACCTGCCTCCACCCTCATTCGCCCCACTGGGCCCCTGAGCAAGGCCCTTAACTCCCACCATCTGCTCCCTAACAAGTCTCTCTTGAAAATGAGTTCTCATGGCTCAATGAGACCACCTGGATAAATAAAGGGTGAATGAAAAAAAAGTTATTGAACCCTGAGTTTCAGTGATTTGAAGAGTTTAAATCACACTTCTTTGATTAAATAATAATCCTTCTTAAACTACATCAGATGGGTCTAAATTCAGTGAAATATTGACAAGTTGCCATGGGAACACAGAAAATGAAGGATGTAGAGCTGGAGAGCAGCTCAGTTCGAGCTCTTATTTTGAAGAGCAGCAGCTAACGGAAGTGATGTTCCCCCAGCACCGGAAGTTGCTCAGTTCTGACGTCAGTGTTTGTTGTTCTGCTCCGTAGCTACGAGCTGAAGGCCTTTTCTCTCGACTGCTGCTCAAATGAGTTGAAGTGAACGTTAAATTGAGCTGTAACATCTGTAAATGTTGCTGACCGGAAGTTAACAGATGTGGAGACAGCGGCTCAAACAGCTGGAAGCAGAGGAAGAAGAAAAGTCTGAGGATTTTGGAAGTAGAGCTGCAGCTCAGGAACAAACGGAGCAAGACACATGTTAGATGCTGTTTTCAGTCCCAACCATCAACTGCATCTTTTAGGTTTGTGTCTTTATTCTTTCTCTCGAGTGACTTTGTTACAAGTTAGTAGCAGTTTTCTGGAAGATAAAGGAGTTACTTCTTACTCTCTGTGCTGATCCGAAACAAACAAAGAGTGAACGACTCAAGTGAACCGAGTTACTTTAGTGATTCATTAGACTGACTCAGATCCATAAAGTGAACCGAGTTACTTTAGTGATTCATTAGACTGACTCAGATCCATAAAGTGAACCGAGTTACTTTAGTGACTCATTAGACTGACTCAGATCCATAAAGTGAACCGAGTTACTTTAGTGACTCATTAGACTGACTCAGATCCATAAAGTGAACCGAGTTACTTTAGTGACTCATTAGACTGACTCAGATCCATAAAGTGAACCGAGTTACTTTAGTGATTCATTAGACTGACTCAGATCCATAAAGTGAACCGAGTTACTTTAGTGACTCATTAGACTGACTCAGATCCATAAAGTGAACCGGGTTACTTTAGTGACTCATTAGACTGACTCAGATCCATAAAGTGAACCGGGTTACTTTAGTGACTCATTAGACTGACTCAGATCCATAAAGTGAACCGGGTTACTTTAGTGACTCATTAGACTGACTCAGATCCATAAAGTGAACCGGGTTACTTTAGTGACTCATTAGACTGACCCAGATCCATAAAGTGAACCGGGTTACTTTAGTGACTCATTAGACTGACTCAGATCCATAAAGTGAACCGAGTTACTTTAGTGACTCATTAGACTGACCCAGATCCATAAAGTGAACCGGGTTACTTTAGTGACTCATTAGACTGAACCAGATCCATAAAGTGAACCGGGTTACTTTAGTGACTCATTAGATTGACTCAGATCCATAAAGTGAACCGGGTTACTATATGCCCCTTTTCCACTTACCGGCGCGGTTCTGTTGTGACGTCATATTTCTGTGCCAAACGCGCGTTGGACAGCATTTCCACCTCGCATATGTGCCGCGCCGCGCTGCAATTCCGGACTCATCTCAGAGCAGGGCTGAGGCTGGCTGTAAAGCCCGAGATACACTGAAGCGTCCTCCGTATACGCGCGTATACGCGCGTATTTTGTGCGTATGTTTTCGCTGCTATACTTCAGAAACTATCAGCTTTCAAACGCTCGCGTACTCCTTGTTGTAATATGAGCAGCTGCACACGGAGGGGACTCAACTGAGCTCGCTGATTGGTCACTTGCTGACACGCCTACTGAATTGATTGACAGCTTTCAGTCAGCTGAAAGTGAAACCTCGAGAATGCATCATGAGCAGCTCGCTCAGACTTCTGCGGTGTTCTGATACGGTGTTTCTACTATATATGTTATAAAAAGTTCTCTCAGAAATAAAAATAATAACAGGGAGTGCTTTTCCTGCAGCACACAGCCCACCAGGGAATATTTAAAACATCGCGCACCCAGGTAGGACCTGAATTAATTTATTTCAATCATCGAGTGAACGGAGGAAGAAGCGGTTACCGTATTTTCCGGATTATTGGTCGCACCGGAATATAGGTTGCAGTGTCCAATTATTGCCAAAAAATTGGAAAAATCCATAAATTGGTCGCACCGGAATATAGGTCGCACCTACGTCACCGCCGACGTAACGCGTCATCCACCGCTGACGCGCCGCGTGACCGCTGAGACAACCCGACAATATGGACCGAGTGTTTAGCTATGCTGCTAATGTCTGCCAGAAGCTAACAGAAGCTAAACACGAGACGAGTCCGTCTCTGAAAACACGAATAAAAAATCTCATCTCAAATGTTTTCTCCAGGACATAGTTAAGTACATTGGACCCTTATAATTACTCTGTAAGCAGAAATAAATATACACGAGTGTTTAGCTCTGCTGCTAATGTCTGCCAGAAGCTAACAGAAGCTAAACACGAGACGAGTCCGTCTCTGAAAACACGAATAAAAAATCGAATCTCATCTCAAATGTTTTCTCCAGGACATAGTTAAGTACATTGGACCCTTATAATTACTCTGTAAGCAGAAATAAATATACACCGAGTGGTTTTGAAGCTATTTATGACGTTAACAGAAGTAACACCGATAAAAAACTAATGCCAACACGAGACCAGTCCGCCTCTGACACTAATATAAAATCGAATTTTATGTCAAATGTTTGCTATAGACCATCGTTACGTACATTCATGTCTTATAATTTAAACTCTGTAAGCATAAAAAATATACACCGAGTGGTTTTGAAGCTATTTATGACGTTAACAGAAGTAACACAGATAAAAAACTGATGCCAACACGAGACCAGTCCGCTTCTGACACTAATATAAAATCAAATTTTATGTCAAATGTTTACTATAGACCATCGTTACGTACATTCATGTCTTCTAATTTAAATTCTGTAAGCACAAAAAATATACACCGAGTGGTTTTGAAGCTATTTATGACGTTAACAGAAGTAACACAGATAAAAAACTGATGCCAACACGAGACCAGTCCGCTTCTGACACTAATATAAAATCGAATTTTATGTCAAATGTTTGCTATAGACCATCGTTACGTACATTCATGTCTTATAATTTAAACTCTGTAAGCATAAAAAATATACACCGAGTGGTTTTGAAGCTATTTCTAACATACCGGTAAACAGAACGACAGCCACGAGCTAACAAAAAGCTAAGCTAAAAGATCGTTTTTTTTTTCTCAAACATCTAATAAAGCTACCGGTACTCACTTGTAAACGTCCACACTGTGATTCCATTCTGTAAGTTTCAGAAAAATCCGCTGAGTGGTTCTTGACTTATCTTGCAAAAAATCCAGCTAAGAAACACAGAGCTAACAGCTACATCCAGGCCAACAGGCACACAAGTCAGTCCGAGCACAGGAGCTGTTTTTGGGAGACATGAGCTGGACCATACGGTCTTCTTCTTCTTGGGTCGGTGTACTCCTCTGGAAGTGGTAATGCACAGCGCCACAGCGCCCCTAGTGGCCGAAAGTGGTACTGCACAATTTTTCTGGCAAAGTGAAAAAGGCTGATATCTGAGTCAAAAATTGGTCTAAAAATATGGAAAAAAATCCATAAATAGGTCGCATCGGATTATAGGTCGCAGGCCTTGAAAAAACCCATAAAAAGGTGCGACCTATAATCCGAAAAATACGGTACCTTGATTATACCTACCTTGTTATACCTACCTTGTTATACCTACCTTGTTATACCTACCTTGTTATACCTACCTTACTATACCTACCTTGATTATACCTACCTTGTTATACCTACCTTGCAGTGTTGGGTAGCGCTAATCCAAAAATTAGTTCCGCTATTTCAAAAGCACTAATTAATTTATTTAATTCCGCTATTTCAAAAGCCTACCTTGTTATACCTACCTTGCAGTGTTGGGTAGCGCTAATCCAAAAATTAGTTCCGCTATTTCAAAAGCACTAATTAATTTATTTAATTCCGCTATTTCAAAAGCACTAATGTCTTATGAAAATTAGGGGAAGCTAAATTCTAAACCGCTATTTAAATTCAACAATCGGTAGCCAGCAAGTTATGCAATATTTGCATTACAATGCCAACTAGCGGTGCATGAACTGTTATACAGTAAGTTGTTTGAGTTTTAGAGTATTTAGTTTGGTTCTCTTCAACAGGTTTGACAAGGACAAAATGTACCCATTCCAAAGTCTGTTAGCTAAACTGCTGACATATTTGGCTTTTTTTTTTTCTTTTGTTACTTTTAGTACCACTAGATCACATGTCTTGCTTATCTCCTCAATTTTGTTGTCCAGGTGTTTGTGATTGTCATGCTGTGTGTTCATGTACCTGTATTTAAGTCGTGTATCTCTGTGTTTATCGTTGTCCTGGCATTGTCTCCTGTTGCCTCTGTCTCCTGAGTTCCTTGTGATTCCCTGAGTATGTAAGTTTGCTGCCCTGTCAGCTATTTTATGTTCTTAACTTCTGTGGCTGCCGCGGACGCCATGTTGGACAGTGCTAATGGCGAACTACTTTTTAAAATCCTGCAGATTTGACCATTTCGTGAAACTCTCAAGCTCAGAACAACTTGTGTTATAACGTCAGCTATGAAATATATTTTTTCTCAGCAAAGAAATAATTGTTTTTACCGTGTTTTTTTGGAAAATCCTTAGCTTCTTTGGCTGCCGCCATTTTGGACAGTGCTAATGGCGAATTACTTTTTTTATTCCAGACAAGTTGCGTAGGCCGCTGAGAAACATCCATAAGTTCACCCTCCATGTTAAAAACTCTTTGCCTGACTCTTCGAAAACAAGCCATAAGGCTGCAGAGTAACACACTGGTTGCTAACTGCTCTAGCCAAGAGACTGAGGGGGGCGCTTTTTTGTCACGGACCACATCCGGCGCTGACAGGATATGGTCTGTTAGAGCCCGTAAATAAGTTTTTTCGTTTTTACTGATAGATAATTAGTTGTTAGCGGTACTGCATTTTAAATAAAAATAGCGCAAATCCGCTTATGAATTATAAAAGTTAGTCAATCCGCTGTAGAGCTAACAAATTGTTTAGGTCCGTTGTAAGCGGATTAGTGCATTGGTGACCAACACTGCTACCGTGTTATACCTACCTTCAGGGCGGATTAACAACCCCAGGGGCCCCTGGGCACCGAAGCTCACAGGGCCCCCCCCCCGTAACCTAACACCCATTTTACTATATATATATATATATATATATATATATATATTATATATATATATATATATTGTATTGACTACTACTATATACTACTGTATTGACTGTATTGTATATACTGTATAATACTACTGTATTGACATCATTCAGCAGCAAATCCCATCCATCCATCCATCCATCCTTCATCAGCAAATGATGTCAAACATGAACACTTCTGAAAGAGCAGCAGCTACTGCATTGACATCAATCAGCAGCAAACCAGTAGCAAATCACATCCATCAGAAACATGTTGCAACCATAGTGACACCAGTGCCTTGGTGTGCAGTCCATGCCCACGTGCATGAAAAACAAGTCCATGAGCTCTAAGAAAGCTCGAAGCAGCAGAAAAAGAAAAAGAATTCCCTTACTTTGATTGAAGTGTAGGTAGACAGTCTGTATGATGTTTTTCTCAAGTTCAAACCTGGATCACATGGAACTCAACCATGAATGATGGGGAGCATTTGAGGCCAGGTGTGAGTTCAGGTGTTCTGTTGGGGAGGTCAGCTGCATCCACTTCTCTGCTGTTCCCTGGGACTGCCACCTTTCTTTCTCCTGAGGTGAGACCACCTCACCTCAGGCTGTTTGCAGTCACACATTCCTCATACAGCTCATCCATACATGTTTAGCCTGCCAAAAGGTGTTAAAAAATTCATTAGTGACACATAGCCTAGGTTATGTAGTGATAAATAAATGGAAAAACGTGTATTGTTTATATTTATAAATTTAGCATTGTAGTATGTAAACTACATTTTGAAATGTATTTATTAATTACCTATATGAACTGTGATTTTTTTAAAGATGGACAAGGTTGTATGTTTGCATAGTGTAAAGTAAATGTATTTATTTTTATTTTATTTATTAAAATTCATTCATTTCACTAAAACAAAGTCAACAACTCAATAAAAAATAAAAAACATACATTCAAAATAAAATGAAAGGCAGCAGATGAAGAATAATCTTATAATCTCTGCCCCTTTTTTACCCAAATAAACTCACAACAATGATTTATCAAAGAACAAAATTAATTGCATCACCAAATGTAAGATTACATCATCTTAAACAACTCAAATAAATTCTTATGTTATTTTTCATATTCCTTCAAAAAAAATCACTTTTAGCAATCTCTTAAATTCACAATTATGTACTTATTTGTACGTGTCAGTTGTACACTTTTGTTTATAACTATCAATAATTAAACATGGTTCACAACTACACTGGAAATTATTGAATTTTTACCTGCCAACCAGGTGAAGACTTTCAGTGATCTTCTCCACTTCTTCTTCAAGGGTTCTCCTGGTTTTGTTACATTTATTATCCGTCCGTCCATCCATTATCTTTACCTGCTTTCTCCTGTGCCCATGTCCAGCACGAAGTTTCTGCCCTGGTGCATGGTTCTGGTGGTCCAGAGCGCCGGAGCTCCGGCGCGCGCCGGGGGCCGTTCTGGATCGTGTACCCAGGCAGGGAGCCTCTTGGTGGGGCTTCAAAGCAGCATGGCCGGCCTGGTTCTCAGTTGAGCTCCGGCGCGCGCCGGGGGCCGTTCTGGATCGTGTACCCAGGCAGGGAGCCTCTTGGTGGGGCTTCAAAGCAGCATGGCCGGCCTGGTTCTCAGTTGAGCTCCGGCGCGCGCCGGGGGACCTTCGGACGGATTTATCTCGGAAACAATGCTTCGTCTGGCGGCCTCGTAGCTGCCGTGTCTTCCGTGAACTGCCAAGACTGGACCAATGAGATGAGCCGGATTCTGTAGTTTCAATCACGTGTGTAAAAGGGCTGTCAGCTCATTGGTCACAGAGCTTCTTCTTCTTCTATTGTTTATTGGCGGTTGGCGAACTTATTTTAAGCACATTACCGCCACCAACCGGACTGAGTGTGTGCATTGCCGTCTGCTCCCAATCATACACGTCATGTCAACAAACTAAAAGACACTTATGAGTTGTTTTTGAAAAACAACTTTTTATTTTATTTGGGTTGGATAATAAGGAAAATTGAGGACAAAGCATTGTTTTATCTACGTCTAGCGACAATAAAAAAATAAAATAAAAAATAAAAAATTTCTGCCAGGCTGAACTGCTCACTCCTGGCCAGCAGAGGGCCCCCTTGAGCTGTCGGGCCCCTGGGCACCCGCCCGGTGTGCCCGTATTATAGATCCGGCCCTGAATGTAGTCTCCCCTTTAATAATCAGAACTCAGTATCTAAAGTAGAATCTGTTCATTACAGGGGATTCTATACCATAACAGATGAATATTCATCCATATGAGGAGACCAAATTTATCTTTAAAGTTTTATTACAAAAATAATTAATCAATCTAAGAATCATAATTAGTAATAAACACATTGAACAACACAAATGATAAATGGGATTAACCTGCCTAAATAAAGGTTGAAAACTATAAAGGATGACCATTTAGAAAATAACTAGTTTGAAAAGTAGTAAAGTAACTATCAGTACTATAATGAACAATCTAAATAATATTTAATCAGTCAAAGATTAATTGTGTTGTATGTGAGACAAAACTAATTATATGAGACCCAAAGGTCTCATATAATTAGACTCGTGGGAAGAGTGGAAGGTGATGTGTCTCTCAGTCCTGTCTGTGGAGGATGTTGAAGACGTTTTCATAATTGGATGATAGCAGGGACTGTGCTTTTTGGCATCGGCGGGGCTCTGCTCTATCGGAAATTGAGGAAGACTTTGGCGGCAGTTTCGGCCATGACAAAGCTTCCGAGTCAGTGTGAAGGTTTGATCCGTGACGTGACCTAGCTAAATCAGCTGATTTACAAGCTTAACCGTAAGGTGGAGGCGATTTATGAGAATCGCAGGCTACCGGTGGCTACTGGGACCAATCAGCGTGGGGGGTTCGACATTGAGGAAGGTTC
The DNA here is from genome assembly GCA_038048925.1 of Garcialebias charrua. Lineage (NCBI taxonomy): Eukaryota > Metazoa > Chordata > Actinopteri > Cyprinodontiformes > Rivulidae > Garcialebias > Garcialebias charrua. The sequence continues at coordinate 29,134 of JBBPBX010023102.1, read as the reverse complement.
ATAGCATGGATCAGTGTAATGGATTCCCACAAGACCATTTTGGAAACGGATCGTCCAGATGGACACTCAAGGCTTCAGGAAAAAAAAAACCTGTCTGCCTGAAGAAAATCAACAATCAAGCTTATCTGAATCTGACTCCCCAACAGCCTTGGAAATGGGCTGACTATCAAATTTATCCTGGGTCATGAGTAACCGAGGACAACAACTGCATCTATTGCCTCCTCCCGGAGAACTTTATGTGAAAACTTATCAGAACTGCTGGCTGAACAATATCATCAGAACTGAGCTGATCTGAAAAAGGCTCATGGACTAATCTCATCACCTCGACCTCAAATGCATATGTAATTTGTCTTAACTGTGCTTGCTGGTAGATCATCAGAACTGAGCTGATCTGAAAAAGGCTCATGGACTAATCTCATCACCTCGACCTCAAATGCATATGTAATTTGTCTTAACTGTGCTTGCTGGTAGAGTTTTTTTATGTCTCAAATCGTGTCCTAATAGACAAGATGTGAAATATATTTTTTGTAATACCACTATCTACCCTCATGGTTCTTCCCCCCTTTTCATATCTAAGATCATTATTCTGATAAGGAATAAGATGGCCGTGCTGATAACTAGCTGCAGCTTCGTACACTTAGTCCTTCTTTCGGATGACTGTGCATACATATTCCAGTTGTATCCCGGTGCAGTGTCAATGAAGATATTCTGATTCAGATAATTACCGTAGGTAGCAGGAATGACCCAACAGTGTTTTCTCTGACGTCAGCTTGTATTTTGGTTAGATTCCACACACTCACTACACAGCTGCTTCAGACTGCTGCCATCAGGGAGGAGACTGAGGAGTCTCCAGGCTCGAACCAGCAGACTGAGAGACAGCTCTGTTCATCAGGCAGTCAGAATGCTAAACACTCT
>JBBPBX010023102.1:0-27986 GCA_038048925.1 Garcialebias charrua | reverse complement strand
GTTTTACTTTAATATTTTATTATATAATTAAAAATAAAAACAGAACGGCATGTGGAGATAGTAGTCTCACAAGACAACTCAGTCTGGGAGTTAAGACTTCTTCTGGTCACCTCGGTGCAATTTCTGACAGGACCTAAGCGGTGAAAGTGGGGCTCAAAGCAAACCCACCCTGATGCGCCTTTGTGCAGCAAAGCAAGGCAGTACCGGATCCAAAAGAGTTGACGTGTAACAAAGTAAGCCAGTACAGCAAACCTTTGTTTTTTTACTTCTCTGGTTTTTATGTGTAGTGGCTAAGGCTTTTGACTTGGGACCCGAAGGACGCGGGTTCGCGCCCCGGCCACTACACACCTTGGGGTGTCTATGAGTGCACACCTAATTCTCCAGCTCCCCGAGCGCTGACTACGGCTGCTCGCTGCACCACCTGGTGGTGGTTGGGTTAAAGGCAGAAGACCAATTTCGTCTGTCAAGTATGGGAAACATACACAGATGACAAATGTGACAAATTATTATTATTATTAATAAAACATTCTGTGTACAGTATTTTCTGGACTATAGATCACACCTTATATCAAGTATATAACCTTATAAATAAGTCGCTTTGTCCAATTATTGTCAATAAATTGGAAAAATCCATAAACAGGTCGCACCTTTAATATAAGTTGCATATATTATGCGTCACCGCTACGCGACGCGTCAGCGCGTCATTTGCCCTGCTGAAAATGACGACCACAGAAGCATGCACGGAAGGACTTTTCACAAGATTAACACGGTAAAAACAATTATTTGTCTGCTGAAAATTATAGCAAACATGTGTCTTAGCTTAACCGTTCCTTAATAAATTCACGTAATGGTCAAATCTGCTGGATTTAAATTTTTTCGCTTTGAAAAAGTACAAGGAAAAACAACGAAGCTAACCGCGACACATTTACGTCTATAAAACATTGAATTTTATCTCAAATAACTCCAACAGCTAACAGTTTGTAAATGTACATCTAGTGATTACTTTCTGTAAGTTTGAAAAAAAATCTGCTGTGTGGTTTATGAGCTATTTGCTCAAACGTACAAGGAAAAATCAACTAAGCTAACCGCGACACATTTACGTCTATAAAACATTGAATTTTATCTCAAACATCTCATAAAGCTAATCAGTTGTAAATATCCATCTAGTGATTATGTTCTGTAAGTTTGATCAAAATCTGTCCTGTGGTTCTTGACCTATTTTGAAACAAACACTGAGCTAACAGCGAAGTAGCTAGTTCATACCTCCAGAGCAGGAGGCCGGGCTGCGACAGACTGAATCCGACCAGAGGAGGCTGCCGGTCGGACACATGAGCTGGGAACGGTTGGTGTACCCTAGCGGCCGAAAGTGGTACTGCACCATTTTCGCCAAAATGGAAAAATGGTCATATCTGAGCCAAAAATTGGTCTAAAAATATGGAAAAAAATCCATAAACAAGTCTCACCTCTCTATAAGTCGCAGGGCAAATTAGGCAAAAAGGTGTGACTTAGAGTCCGGAAAATACGGTACTTCTGTCAAGATTGAAATTCCATTACTTTAATAACGCGAATACGCTACAGCCCAGCAAACGTTTAAAAAAATTAATAAAATCAAAACGACAAGCGAGACACATTTGCATCAGAGCGATGCAGCTCTACATCATTTTCACTCTCTGGAGGTTTCAGAGTAGGGTCACCGTGCTCCGTGTTTGAAACGCCCGTGTACCCGCCCACACGCAGACAACCTGGACAGCTCGATGCCTGTGAAACACACAGCGGGGGCTAATGGTATGCATCTCTACTAAAAGTATGCACTGATCACAAAATCGGTGGAGAACAGCGGCGCGAACGAGAGGAACGAGGGCTCTGGGAGAGCACTTGACTCTTCTGCTCACGACTGCTGTTTGGTCAGTGTTGCTAGGCAACAGAGCTGCTCTTGTAGGTAGAGAGGCGCATGAAGAGTCATCGGCTCTGCCTGCAGCACGGAGAGCGAACACAGACTCATGTGCCAATCCCAGGTGACAAGAGCTCAAAGCCTGATGTTCAGCAACAAGCCCACTCCATCCTCGGTGTGCGCGCGTGCACATGCATGCTCATTCGCATGCTTCTAGCATGACTCACTCAAATCAAGGACACGCATTATAACTCGCGCTGCATCAGAAATGGACTAGCCCGACTCAAACAGAACTGTTCGTTTCATGAGGAGAGCAGAGACGAGGTTCTGCTTGGTCCTGGTCCTATGGATCAACAGCACAGGCCTGCTACAGTCAGACAGCCTCACTCGGCTGATCTACACCGCCGAGCCCCATTGTTCTAGAAATGTGAAAATCTTAATGGTCTAAAGTAGAGGTCTGGATCTGGACCAACGTCAAGCATTGTCTGGATCCAGATTGGCTGATTGGCTGTTCAATTATTGTAGAAATGTTTTTATTTCCAAAAATACAGGTACTGTGGCGGACACAAATGTCTATATTTCACGTCAGAATGTGCTCTTATTGTGAAAGGGACAGAATATAAAGAGAGCAGTTCAAGTTCTATCTAGAGCAAGGGTCACTTCTGTACATTTACGAGTTGATTACCTCGCCATGGCTGCAGACCAACAGACAGACCTGGACATTCTGGCCTTTAAGGCAGCTGAATCCAGTCTACATTTGGAGGAAGTTTCCTTTCATGAGAGTGGTGCAACCCTTCTTTGTGACGTCTCAACTGGCAAGCCTCGACCTCTGGTTCCTAGTGGCTGGCGTCGGCGGGTTTTTGATGCAGTTCATTCCCTTTCACACCCAGGAGTGAAAGCTTCAGTAAAACCAGTAGGGGAAAAATTTGTGTGGCCGGGGCTCCGTAGAGATGTACGCACATGGGCGGCTTCCTGTTTAGCTTGCCAGCGTGCCAAGGTGCAACGGCACACTTAAAGGCTCCACTAGAACAGTTTCCTATTCCCCAAGGGAAGTTTGAGCATGTGCATGTGGATTTAGTGGGCCCACTTCCACATTCCAGAGGTTTTACCCATCTCTTAACTATGGTGGACAGAACCACTTGGTGGCCAGAGGCAGTTCCTCTGTCATCAACCTCTTCGATTGATGTGGCTCGGGCATTTATCTCTTCCTGGGTGTCCCGATTTGGTGTGCCATTGGCCTTAATTTCTGACAGGGGTCCCCAGTTCACCTCAAAGTTGTGGACTGCAGTGGCAGAGAGCCTTGGAGTTAAACTCCACCGTACCACTGCCTACCATCCACAGGCTAATGGTCTTTGTGAGAGGTTCCACCGCTCAATGAAGGCGGCATTGCGGTCCTCATTGGTGGATAATGGTTGGATGGATCGCCTGCCTTGGGTTTTGTTGGGCCTGCGTTCAGCTCCTAAAGAAGATTTGTGGTTTTCTTCAGCTGAGTTGATTCTTGGCCAGCCTTTGAGGGTACCAGGTGAGTTTCTTCCAGGTCCGAGGAGTTCAGTTGCTCCCAATGGGAGTAGGGCAGTTCTAACAGGGGAAAATAGATCTGTTGCCCCATTGGCAGCACATCACTGCCTTCCACAGGTGTTTGTGCCCAAGGACCTTATGTCGGCCGAGTATGTATTTATCCGCCATGGCGCACACCGTTCACCACTTCAGCCTCCTTACAATGATCCATTTCGTGTTTTGGAGAGGGGACCTAAAGCTTTTTTGGTGGAGTTGGGGGGTAATCAGGAGAGGGTTTCAGCGGACCGTTTTAAACCAGCTCATGTTTTGCCGGGGGACCCGGTTGAGTTGGCTCAGCCACCTCGTCGTGGCCGTCCCCCAATTTCTTTGCCCACTCCTTCAGGTTTTTCCCCTATAGCTGAGTTACCTCCCTCAGGTGAACAGTTAAGTGGCAGTCGGTGCGGAGAGTCTCCTTCATCTTCAACACCTGTCACTGTGAAGAGTAGCCGTCGTGGACGCCTTATCAAACTCCCTAGCCATTACCGTTAGGTATTTCATTCATTTATTTATTGTTTTACACCTATTTCACAATTTGTGTTTTTGGTGTTTGTTACATTCTGTGTGTTCAGGTGGGGCCTGTGTGGCGGACACAAATGTATATATTTCATGTCAGAATGTGCTCTTATTGTGAAAGGGACAGAATATAAAGAGAGCAGTTCGGCGGTTGTATTTCAGTTGTATTTGAGTTGTTCTCCTGAGCTTGATGTGGGAAGACGTTGAGAATAAATCGAGACTCAAGGTATTTTTCGTCTCTTTCTGCCGACTCCCACAGTACCGTATTTTCCGCCACACATGTCGCACCGCCCCCTAAAAGTCGCATCAGTCCAAATATTCGGATTCAGATTCAGTTTATTATTGCCATTGTCGATGAACAGGATTCACATACTAGGAATATGTCTAATAAAGTGGAAAAATCCATAAATATGTTGCTTCGCCGTTTACGTTGCATCTATTATGTGTCACCGCTGACGCGTCATGTTTGTTACGCGTCACCGCTGACAACCTTGAAATGTGGGCTGGTGTTGTACCAAAAATCGATTGGCTGCCGAAAGGCGCCATGCGCAGAAGGACTTTAACAATAATTTAACAAGATTAACACTTAAAAACTATTGATTGTTTGCTCAGAATTATAGTAAAGGTGTCTCTGTCAATTTCTTTCTTTAATAAAGGCACTCTGACAGTCAAATCAGCTGCATTTTCAAAAGCCGATACGCAGAAACATGAACGCGCAGAGTAGGGCTGGACGATATGGCCAAAATTTTTATCACGATATAGTTCTTAATTTCGGTCGATAGCGATATAATTCGATATCGATATAAACAATATAAAAGCCTAAAAAAAAACTATAAACTATACAAATAAATTAATGTTCTCCTTGTATTTGTATTTAGCCTCCAAAAAGATGGAAATCACCATCAAATAAACATAAACTTCTCAACCCAATAATTCTCAGTCGGGTCATCTGGACAGTTTCTTTTTTATAGAAACGTTTCACCCTCCATCCTCCATCCAATTTCTATAAAAAGAAACTGTCCAGATGACCCGACTGAAAATTATTGGATTTGGTACGTGGATTATTGAGCATGAACTTTCTTGCCATAAAATTCTCAACTGTGTCAATATTAATAGTTTTAACTTTAAACATCTTTAAAATTTACAGCATTGAAATTCATAGTTAATTAAATAAAACTTTTGGGTGTTGTTATTTATAAGAAGCTGACATAGAAATCTCATGGAAATTACTTAAGAATAAAAATAACAAAATCAATTGCATTACTGTATAAAGTAAAATAGTTTTTGAATGACAAAGTTTTGAATATATTGAATAATGTAATGATTGTTCCATATTTAATCTGTTGTATTGAAGTTTGGGGAAAAGCATGTAAAACTATTACAAACCCTGTTTTTTTTGTTTTGTTTTTAAAGAGCTATAAGAATTATTAGTAGGAAGTGCTATGGTCACCCAACAAATATTTCATCAGTTTAAATTATTAAAATTTTATGATTTGGTTGAACATAGTATTTTACAAGTCATGTATAAAACTGAAAAAAAATTACCCCCCAAATATTCAATTAAAATTTGTTTAAAGTTATTAAACCCTGAAGGGAATGTAAATGTTTGTAAAACCTCCATTTAGGACTAGTTTGAAGGAGCTGAGTTGTAAATCAGGAAACAGGATTGTGTTGACTTGATATCACCATAAACATTTCTAAAACTATTTATGTTTTAAAATATGATTAAATCAAAGTTGTTGGGAAGGTGTGGTGCAGGTGAAGTGAAGGTTGTTGTTTGTAGTTATTTTGTATTTTTTAAACAAGGGGCAGATATTAAAACACTATTTTCGTCTTTCTGCACATTTTCATTCAGTGTTTTTTTTTCTTCTGATGAATTTGTTTTATTTTGAATTTAAAAAACATGCAGCGCTGCTGGGGCTGTTTGTTTACGTCGTAGTTTCAGGGAAACGTTGGCTCAAACTTTATTGTTCTTCATCTTCTGACTCTCATCATATTCTATCGAGTGGAAACTCTTCAGATTAAACAAGTTAGATGTTTCCACCGCTAGTTAGAACGACTTTGTCACGTTTTGCAAAATAAAGAAACCGAGTAGGACTCGCTGCAGATGAGACCTGCAGTTTAACAAAACCGAACTACGTCCACACCGACGAATTAGTCTTTCCTCTCATCAGTGATGTCGTCTCTTTCTCTTCGCTTGTGAAACTTTGTTCAGTCACATTCTGACGGTCATGAGCACTCGTTTTGAAGCGAAAACTTAACGCGCTTTGGAGACTAGCTTAGCTTTTAGCCTGCTACCGCTAACGCCTGCTGCTGGAGTGAGCGCTGCGTAACAACGACGTCACCACGCACGTTTTGTGTCACAGCTTTTTCTGTCCGGGCGGGTTGTTGAAGCAGCCGCTCCAACCCGAACAGAAACAGAAAAACGTCAGTGAAACGTTGTAAAATCCTATCGAAATATCGAAAATATGCTTAAACTTCATATCATCGTTATTGAATAAAAGTATATCGCGATATTTATCGTTATTGAATTATCGTCCAGCACTAGCGCAGAGGGTAACTCGCTGTCCATTTCTTTCAAATTTAACAAGACAACCACCTAAAAACAATTATTTGTTAGCTCAACTTTATAGCAAAGGTGTGTCTCAGTTGAACTTTTACTTAATAAATGCACTTTGACGGTAAAATCAGCTGCATTTCGCCGAGGCAGTGCAGTGAAATGAAGTTGATTTGGTTGCTCCAGGCAGACGATGGTGGCAGGCTATGGCAAGCAGACTGTGTCATTAATATCTACTTTTACCTATTACATGATACAACGGCATGCCTTACTACTCGAGTGCCATCTAGTGGCTGAAAATGTTGGTGTTAAAAAAAATTCAGTCAGAATGAATGAAAACGATCATATCTCAGCCAAAAATTGGTTTATAAATATGGGGAAAAAATACATAAATACATCACTTCGGCGTATAAATCGCAGGGCATGTAAATTATACAAAAAACTGTGCAGCGAAAAATACAGTATATACCGGTACTGTATATATTTTTACTTGTACTTTTTTAAATGTATTTTTACTAAGCAGCACAGCTTATTTTACATCCATCCATCCATCCATCCATCCATCCATCCATCCATCCATCCATCCATCCTCTGCTTTTTCCGGAGTTGGATCCAGGAGGCAGCAGCTGGATCTCTTTCCACAACCACCTCTAGCTTTTCTGAGAGAACTCAACCAGCTGATTGACAGTCCCGTCACTGCCCCGCTCCCCCACAGCATGCCCTGGGTTTCCCCCAGTGTCTCCTCCCAGTTGGACATGTCCGGTGCACCTCATCAGGGAGGCGTGCAGGGTGCACCCTTAACAGACGCCTGAACCACCTCAACTGACTCCTAATGATGTGGAGGAGCAGCGGCTCTACTGGGAGGCTCTCCCAGACAACTGAACCTGTCACCCAGTCTCTACAAAAGGGAGAGTCCAGCTGCCCAGAGGAAGAATTTTTTTCTTCTTCTACTGCCCGTTTCCGTGATCTCGTTCTTTCAGTCACTACCCAGAGTTCCTGACCACCACCGACTGGTTAACAGAGTTTCACCTAGTTCCCTCTTTACCCACAATTTACAATATAAACTATTTACTTCTCAAATTTTTACCTTTTTAAATACAAATAATAAACTAATTATCCCCAAAAGGTTTAAATGAGGAGTGTATAGACTGTGTTGCTATGTTAGACGTCTTACACATTTGAAAAATAGCATTAAAAAAAGAGGAACTTTGTCTTTGGGTGTTCATTTCTTGGTTGAAACAATGATTCTTAGAAATGAATCTTAGATCATTTGAAAGCCTGAATATTTCCCTTAAATGGTGCCACGTTTAAAAGAAAATACATTTGTGGGTTGAGCAGCAGCACTCCTTCAAAAGATTACAAGAAAGTCTTCACTCTCTTAGCTGAGGGACAGCAGGGTGACCATCACCGATTTCAAGAAGTTGAGTTAAATTTAGACTTGGGTGTGGACTTTCCGGTCTCTTCTGCTTTTATTTCACTTCATCACGGTAAAGGTTGAAAGACTCAATAAAACAATTACTTAAAAATTAAAGTACAGTAGATTGTAAAGGTGCTCATGTATGAGGTAACAATATATGCAGTACAGTATTGGACAAAATACTGCATAAAAAAAAGTATCCTCGCACGATTAAGCTAATAAAATCTGTATTGTCGAGAAAAAATGTCCACATTTGAGTAAACAGATGGCTGACGAGTTGCTGCAGATAAAATCAAAATGTAAATGCTTGCCTTTGTGTCATCAAAATAAAAGCATGGATTCAGCTTAAGATCAAAATAGTTCTTACAATAATATAAAACTGTAGTTCATTATCACACATTATCGTAAAAATGATAAATCAGGTCATCTGGACAAATTCTTCTTGACTGAAAGTCTTTCATCCAAAACACTTCGAGGCCTGCCACCAAATCCGTCGTATAAATAGCACCTTTACAAAGTTAAATCTCAAGCTGCTGCTTCAACCTTAAACAGCGGTCACAAACATCCCATTGGATTTTTTTCTGCAGCCACAAACAACAACAGATCTCACATCCAGGACATCCATGTGTACAAAACATGCATCAGTAATTCAGATGAAAAGATGAATAAGAAAAAAAGGAGTACTTACTACAAAATTACTGTTAACTTTTTCTAAAATGCGTTTTTCGTTTAGTGCCATTGCTTCACCTTTTCTTTTCTTCACCCGTTTCTTTTCCAGCTTTTTACAGGCGTACATTTTACCGGTGGCACGTACTTGGCAGGCACAAACCTGACAAACAATAACAACAAAAATAATAAAAATCACATTGAAAACATTAGAGATGTTTAAAAATATTTAACTAAACTAAACGAGCCATAACATCCTTCTCTAGCCGACATGACTTAAGAGGAAACAAATGTTTGAATAAAAGAATAAATTACAGAAAATGTAAGAACTTTATTCTGTTTAATGCTGATTCAGCATTCATACCACTGCTTTTCTATTTTATGACAAACTGTATAATTTGCAATGTTTTAGCCATTCATATCTAAAAATGATGATTTGACTTAGTTAAAGTTTATTTACAAAAGTTTGTACAATTGAAATCCAAAATAAATTCTTGAATTCCTTTAAAATATTGTTCTGTTTAAAGTTTACTTCAGCAAAATTGTTCTACTTTTGTCCAGGTTTGCTGCTTTTAGCTACCTTTCCATTAGTTGTAGCTTTTAGCTATCATTCTGCTAATTTTAGAGGTTCTGCCATTTTTAGATTTTATCTACAATTTTGCTACTTTTAGCTATTAACTAGGTTTTGCTAATTTAAGTTATAGGTCTGTTAGTTTTAGCCTTTAGATACCATAGTGCTACTTTTAGCTTCTAGTTAGCCTTTTGCTACTTTTAGTTTCTATCTAGCCTTTTGCTACTTTTGACTTATAGCAACAATTCTGCTACTTTTAGCAAACCATTTGCTACTTTTAAGAATTTACTATCCTTTTGCTATTTTTAGTTACTAGCTAGCCTTTTGCCAGTTTTAATTTTGAGCTACCATTCTGCTTCTATTTACTAGCCTTTCCTTGTTTTAGGTTTTAGCTACCATTCTGCTGGTTTCAAGTTTTAGCTATGTTTTTGCTACATTTCGTTTTTAGACCCCCTTCTGCTACTTTTAGCATTCAGTTAGTATTTTGTTACGTTTAGCATTTAGCTACTGTTCTGCTACTTTCAGCAGAACAGTAGTACTTTAAGATTCTAGTTATTCTTTAGCCACTTTTAGATTTTAGCCTTTTGCTACTTTTGATTTTTAGATACCATTTCACTTTTAGCAACTGTTCTACTACTTTTATCTTCTAGTTTGCCATTTCCCATTTTATCCTGCTAATTTTAGCACCTAACAAGCAAATCTGCTACTTGTAGCATCTAGCTACACTTTTTTACTTTTAGCCTACTTTACTTTTCACTTTTAATTATTTTGCTACACTAAAATCCAGCTAACTTTTGCTCCTTTTAGCTTTAATACTTTTTTTAGCTTTAACAAATCAGCTTAATCTACTTTAGCAAATGTCTGTAGTCATTCAGCTCTCAGCGTTCACATTTCGTTTTTACAGTGAATGCATCTCTCTAGTCAGAGCTTATATTTTAGACTCACCTCGCCAAATCCACCTTTTCCTAGTACTCTGTAATGCCTGAAGGTATTTTTGGTTACTGGTTGCCTGCAGGGATGAAACAAAAATAAAAATAAAAAACAAGAAAATTGTTAATAGGGACAAAAAAACAGACGTAACTTAATATAGCTGATGTCATTTTCAGAGGCCGAATGATTTTGCACACAGAGTAATGGTCTAATTTATTATTAATCTACCCTGATGACCGATGTTTCCAACAGGCTTTTTTTTCCCCTTCAGACATTTTGCAAAGCATCATCAATTATTAACTTTTTACAGACACATTGATTGACAGCAACAACTTTTTTGTTTTTCAAGCATACAATGCTACCCGGTACTCATCTTTGTGTCATATAACCATTAATTATTGCCATTTGTTTTGCGTACTTCTTATTTTTGGCAGGACAAAGGTTAGATATTAAAGGGAAAAAACACAGCCTGGAGCAACAGAAATATCTACTGTGTACAACCCGTTAATGGTGGGGGGTGGGGGGTGGTACAAAGTCTTGAAGGGAAGAAAACGAAGGAGTATTCTTGCTTCGTTTGCAGCTTGTGCCCACCTTTCCAACCATTTCCACTGCAGGAAGCGAGAGAAGTACATGGACTCCTGGTAGGAAGAAAATGGAGCTCCACTCAGATAATCACGAACTATTCTGGGGAGGAGGAGAGGAAAAAGGTGGTGATCATTGTTGATAACAATAACAGAACACTGCACATCTCACCAGCCTGCGCTCAGACATCCAATCTACTGACTCAGACAATGTCTGCCTGTGAGTTTGTTCATTTGCTGGTCGTGTTACTGTTCAAAGCTGCTTTCAGCGGAAAGACAGACAAATCTGATACACTGTGAACAATGAAAAGTGTCGTTGATCAGAGCCAAGAAATACCCCCCACCTCACACACATACTGTACTCTTTTTTGGTAAACCAAGGAAAACATCAAATCTCACTCCATAGGCCGTGCATTAGTTGACCTCATCACTGATTTAAAACTACAAAATATGCAACTTTCCGTCCATTTTGTTAAACGAATAAGGATACAGTTTCCCAAACAAAGTTCTCTGTGGGGTCAGAAAGGACTCGAGTCTTCCTGTCTCCTGGACAGACGTCAAATATCACTCCACCGAGAGTTGTTCGAGGACATTTCTGACATGAGTGTGTCAGCCTAGTTTTTTTTCCAAACCGGCCTCACCGCAGATGTTTGATCTGCACACCTTGCCCTCTTTAGCACCTCCTTATCAAACAGCAACAAACCAAAGTGTACAGGAACTGGTTCGAGTTTTATTGAACACTTGAGTTTTTTTTTTTTTACGTTGGCAGACTCCGTTCCATGTTTACATTAAATGCCAGGAGACACTTTATAGCAACAGCTCTGCTCTCTAAGAATTGCTACATTCTACTGTGTGAGTGTTCCAAAAGCAAGTATTTGAATTTGGAACCCATCACATCAAATCAAGGATTAAAAATCAAAATGAACTACAGGTAAGCACATTTTCAGATTCCTGGATTTTAAGTAGGGATGGGGCCGATCCGATCCAGTATCGATATCCGATACCAGCATAATTTAAGTATCGGATATCGGATCCAACCTGCCGATATTTCCGATCCAGCTTCAAAGAGCACTTGTATTCCATCACATTCTGTGACTGCCGTCTTAACATTGTGTGAGATAAACCAAATGAAGACACTCTGGGCCTCACAACATGAAACACCCAAACTTTAACAGCACACAAGAGGCAGGTCTATACCACACACATGTCCTCACTCATGGTGCAGCTGGAAAAATTTAAAAAACGCTAAGCATGATGGGAAAGACAACACAGCCCACTCCCCTTAACCACTAAGGGAATGGATTTTGTTGTCTTTCCCATAATGCTTAGCGGTATTTTAGTTTTCCAGCTGCACCTAAAGCTGGAAAACTAAAAAACCGCTAAGCATGATGGGAAAGACAACACAGTCTACTCCCCTTAACCACTAAGGAAGTGGATTTTGTTGTCTTTCCCATCATGCTTAGCGTTTTTTTTAGTTTTTCCAGCTGAACCATGAGTGAGAAGGACCTGTGTATGGTAGACTTCCCTCTTGTGTGCTGTTACAGTTTGTGAGTTTCCTGTTGTAAGGCTCAATAGTGTCTTCATTGGGTATATCTCACACAATGTTAAAATCAGTGGTGGGCGCAGACCGCTAGGGAGCGCTAAAGAGCTAATCCGCTTACAGTGGACCTAAACTTTTTGTCAGCGTTTTTGTGGATTGACTAACTTTTATAATTCATAAGCGATTTTGTGCTATTTTTATTTACAATGCAATACCGCTAATAACTAATTATCTATCAGTAAAAACGAAATAACGTATTTACAAGCTCGGACGACAGCACCGGATGTGGTCCGTCACTAAAAAGCGTCCCCCTCAGTCTCTTGGTGTGTGCTCTCTCTACAGCAGTTAGCAGCCAGTGTGTTACTCTGCAGCCTTATTGCTTGTTTTCGAAGAGTCAGACGAAGAGTTTTTAACATGGAGGGTGAACTTATGGATGTTTCTCAGCGGCCTACCCGACGCGTCTGGATTTTAAAAAGTATTTCGCATTTGCCCTCTTCAAAATGGCGGCCGCGACGGCCACAGACGATAAGGACTTTCCATGAAAACACGGTAAAAACAATTATTTCTTTGCTGAGAAAAATATACTTCTTAGCTGACTTTATAGCACAAGGTTTTTCTGAGCTTAACCGGTTCAAATGGTCAAATCTGCTGGTTTAAAAAATAATATTTCGCCATTTGCGGCCGCCATTTTGAAGAGGGCAAATGCGAAATATTTTTTTAAATCCAACAGATTTGACCATTTTAACCGGTTAAGCTCAGAAAAACCTTGTGCTATAAAGTCACTGCTTTGTTTTGTTTTGTTTTTTTGAATGTCCAGAGGACCAGACTTAGCTTTTTTAGATCATTCTCATTTCCTGGCCGAATAGAATATATGTACGTAAAGTATTAAATAAATCCTTTGATTTTTGTAATTTCATCCTTTTAGGATCATTTTATTTACTTTTCATTAAATCTGTTGACTGCCTATAGAAATTTTGATAACAGTTTAGTCCTGTGTATAAAGTAATGCTAATTTTTGTTTTGTTTATGACCTTGTTTAGGTCAGGGTTTTTTTCAACCCCTGTTCCCACCCAGGATGGCATTGGCAAGCTACCGGACCACCACAGCTGTGCGGTAGGACTTAAATTGCACCAAACTATTTGTTTTTTTCTGGACCTATTACCCTGGATCATGAACTACAAACTACCAGATTATTGATGGACCTTTAATCATCCGGGATTCAAGAACTGATTTAAAATAGAAAAAAAAAAGAACTCTTGGGTGTAATCAGGGTCTGTTTTGTTGTGTGTATTTTTTGTCTATTGGTTATACTCAAAGAAAATGATTATTATTACAAACAATATTATTATAAATACCTTCCTGTCTATTGGTTATACTCAAAGAAAATGATTACTGTATTATTACAAACAATATCAGTGTTTCCCCTAGTTAACTTGCCATGGCGGGGTGCTCATCTCATCCATAATTTTTGTTGATGGGGAGGGATGGAGACATGTCTGAGCGAAGCTTGTACCAACAGTTTTTGAGCAGGGGTAGGGAGCTTTCAGCATGAGGGAAGAGGCCCCTTTAGCTTTTTAGCTAGAGAGCCTGTATTTTGTGCAGCTTAGTGCTATGTCAGTGCCGGGTGGGGGGGCAAGTTCGGTTTGGTAGGCGGGGTGCTCAGTTCTGTTGGCGGGGTGGGGCACCCCGCTTGTATAATGGTAGGGGAAACACTGAATATTATTATAAATACCTTCCTGTCTATTGGTTATACTCAAAGAAAATGATTATTATTACAAACAATATTATTATAAATACCTTCCTGTCTATTGGTTATACTCAAAGAAAATGATTATTATTACAAACAATATTATTATAAATACCTTCCTGTCTATTGGTTATACTCAAAGAAAATGATTATTATTACAAACAATATTATTATAAATACCTTCCTAAGTCTATAGTACAATACAAACAACTTAAAACTTGCTTCTTGTCTGATGGTGTTTTATTTTAGAATTAGCGGTTTAGAATTAGCTTCCCCTAATTTTTATAAGACATTAGTGCTTTTGAAATTGTGGACCTAAATAAATTAATTAGTGCTTTAGAAATAGTGGAACTAATTTTTTGGGTTAGCGCTGCCCAGCACTGGTTAAAATGAATAGTCTCAGTACAAAAATTTCATTATACAGATTCATATACCTGAACAGTATCGGATCGGAAAAGTATCGGTATCGGTCGATACCAAGTTCTAAGTATCGTATAGGATCGGAAGCGAGAAATGTGGATTGGTGCATCCCTAATTTTAAGCTTCCGTTTATAGATCATCCTGATTTCATAAGCAGGTCCAAAGATAACGTTTGATTTGTCTTACTAATCTGGATTGCCCCTGAAAATCCTATTTTTCCATATTTTAACGATTTGAAAGAGGAAACCTCAAACAGTTTGGAGTATTAGGATTTCCCGGGGATGGCTATGGCTGAGTGGTTAGAGCAGTCATCCTCCAATGCAAGAGTTAGGGGTTCGATTCTATCAGCAGTCACATACTGAAGTGTCCTTGGGCAAGACATTGAACCCCTCACTGCCTCTGATGTGAGTCCCATCAGTGTATGAATGTGATAAAGCACTGATTAATCTTTGTATAGATCTAGTAGAGTGCTGTATGAATGGGTAAATGAAGGCACAGATTGCAGTGTAAAGCACTTTGAGTGTCTTGATAAAATAGAAAGGAGCTATATAGGTACAGTCCATTTACCAATTACTATTTCCCTGCAGGTATTCAAGAGAGAGAGAGAGAGAGAGAGAGAGAGAGAGAGAGAGAGAGAGAGTCTTTATTGTCATTTGCACCGCATGTGGTACATGTGATGAAAACGAGATTATGTACACGAGGTCCCAGTTACATCCAACAACAAATGCAAGAGAAAAACAGTAATAACATCTAGAATTAACTAAGAAAAACATCAACTAGTAATACACTAAGCCTAATATAGTGGGAATAAACAGCAGCACGAACATGAGTTTGTATGAGCAGATGGTCACAGATGAACACAGATAAACACAGCAACAAGAAAACAGATCAGCATCAGCATGATGTGATATTTTGCAGTGTTTATTTTTTATTTTATTTTAATTTATTCATGAGTCTAACAGCCTCAGGGTAGAAGCTGTTCCTCAGTCTAGTGGTTCTACACTTGATGCTCCTCAACCTCCGTCCTGAGGGGAGTGGGGCAAAGAGTGAGTGTGCTGGATGAGTGAGGTCTTTCATGATGCAGGTGGCTCTTTTCCTGCATCTGGAGGTGTAAATGTCTGTGAAGTAGCTTAGTAGTAGTCACTAGTAGTACTAGACTACTAGTAGTAGTAGTCAAAGTAGCTTCTCTAGCAAAGCTTTTCTGCTCAAAATCATAATTATTTGTTGGTCTAAAAAAGCTAAGTCTGGTCCTCTGGACATTCAAAAAACAAAACAAAACAAAGCAAAATGGTTGATTGGTTTTGTTTTTTGAATGTCCAGAGGACCAGACTTAGCTTTTTTAGATTTTTCAACCTGGATTATTGAGCATGCATCAGGGTATTATTTGTTGGTGCTTTTCATAAAAGTGTTTCAAAATATAATTTGGGATTATATTTCAGACATTTCATTCAAGGTACCCAGAGATAAGGTACTGTATTTGTTAATCTTATTCTGACACAATCCAATTAGCAAGAATTTTTCAACCAATGCATAATAGCTGGATATCTCACTTGCAATTCAATCCTTAGTCCAATGTGACTGGTTTCATATCCATCACTTGCTGCTAAAAGTCATAAACGGAGCATTTATGCGGCTGGCGCAAACAGCCAATCTTCGAAAACAGAAAAAATGTCTGTAACAGTGTCATTTTTACAGGTATCGTAATAGAATTTGATGTGGGAGTAGCTGAGAGTCGATTCACAACACGTACTCTGACCGTTATAAAGTTGCATGATGGTTGAACATGATGTCATATTAAAGATTTGCCGCTGCTGAGAGGATGGATCTGCAGAGGGTGGTTAAGGCTGCACAGAAGACTGTGGAGAGCAGTCTTCCCACCACTTCGGACTTCTACACATCACGATGCAGGGGGAGGGCGCTCCGCATCATGAGGGACTCCACTCATCCTGCACACAGTCTGTTCCAGCCCCTTCCCTCAAGCAGGCAGCTGAGGAGCATTCAGAGCAAGACCACCAGGCTCAGAAACAGTTTATTCCCTGCAGCTGTCAGACTGCTGAACTCAAGCTGCACTTAGTTCAGATTCATCTTACATTTTTTAACTTTATTTATTATATCCTGATGCATGCTCAATAATCCAGGTAGAAAAATCTAAAAAAGCTAAGTCTGGTCCTCTGGACATTCAAAAAAACAAAACAAAACAAAAAAGTAGAAAAGTTTCGTCTTTCGTTTCTACTTTTTAGTTGTTGTTTTTTTTTTAATGTCCAGAGGACCAGACTTATATTTTTTAGATTTATTTATTATATATTATACAAAGTATATTGTACTATTTTGTATTAATTTATTTGCTAATTGTTAGGTTTCTTGATCTGGGACCTGAGTCTGAATTTCATACCATAAACATAAAAATGTGAGCTGGTATGATAGTAAAAAAAAATCCTTGAATCCTTGGATATTACATTGTACTTGACGTTTGACAAAGTCCACAAGAACAGAATCACTGTAGTTACAGTAAAATAAATCAACGTTTTCAGATATCACGATTTATTTTGACCGGGGCTTCGTCCCAGAGCCTTAAAACATGGATGCTAGTAGAACTGGTGACTCTAAACTGGTCTTGTGATGAACTGGTGGTCTGACCAGGATGCAGCCCACCTCCTGCTGACAGCTAGGATGGGCTCCAACCCCCTCGAAATAAGACAAATACAGCACACAAAACTAAAAATCAGCTTCACAACCAAAAATGTGAATTTTTTTTCAAATGTTCAACTAATCTACATCAGAACGATCTTATTCACAACTTTTATTGGAACTATCATACATTTCTGTCTACAAAACTTGAGGTAGGACCATTTTTTCAACAAAGCAAATAAAAATGTCCACATTGATGCAACTTTAATATTGCTGCACACAACTAGAGACCAAAGTCAGATGGAATATTCCTCCTCTTCCACACAAATGTTGATGTGCCGCTTGTATTTGGCCTGAAGATTTTTCTTAAATAACTTTAACAATAAGGAAGACAAGTATAGCCGCCTGTGGTTACCACCAGCTGCGCCTGGCAAAAGGCTCCAGAGCAGAGATTTTCCACACGGGAAACGCATCCCGCTGCACTAAAAGAAAACTAATTTGTGCCACTATGTGATTCAGTTGCTCTGCAAATGAGCTGAAGGTCTGTTTATGATTATTTTATCTGAGTTCTGTGGACAGGAGTTCAAAGTCAACATTCTTTCATCAACTTGTGAGTTTTTTTTATTCCCTGAATGGATACGAAGGCAATTAAAACCCCATTCCAGTGAGTGATCTGCTCTTTATAATCAAAACATAAAATAATACATTCTTGAATTTTTTTTTAAGTTGGGGAAACTTAGTAAAATGTAAATAAAAACAGAATGCAATGATTTTCAAACCTACTAAATATATATTCACAATAAAACAAGCATATCAAATGTTTAAACTACAAAATTGTACCAGTTTAGGAAGAAATAGGGTAAAAGTAAATGGTACAAATAAAGAGCGGCTGAGGCAGCATTGATAAGACGTGCATTAGACTAAACACCTGGAATCACATGCAGCGAAGGGCTCGACGCTCTGCTCCTGGCATGACATAACAGTATGTTCCACTGCAGCACAAGAATAACCATGAGTGAGCTAATGTGGGAATGCAGCTCTGCCAAAAGTCACGTTTCCACGTGCAGCACCATGCTTTCCAGCAAGCCTTTAGTCCCGTTGAGCTTTGGAACACAGGATAAAAAAATTAGGGAAAATAAATTACACAATGAAAAGGGAAAATGACCATGGAAGGAAGGAGTGATGACCACACATTTAAAAACATGTGAACGGCTGTGTAAGGCAGCCCAAGCTTTGCACACTTGCCGTTTTGCTCTGCTCCCCCTTTACACTTAGTTTCCATTTGGCCTCACATTTCCCTAGTTTACATTTTTATATGGTGGAACAGTTGGTCTGCGCAGATGTCTCACACAAAGAAGGCTACGTGCTGGCTGGGGCCTTTTTACATGAAGTGTGCATGTTCGTCTCAGGCATGCATGGGTTTTCTCCAGCCAGGTACTCTGGATTTCTCCCACAGACTAAAAACACATGTCAGGTTAATTGGTAGATTATAAGGCAATTGGTACAATAGTTATGGCATTATTCAACAAAATTTATTCAACCTTTATTTATACAGGTTAGTCTCATTGAGCCTCGAGAACTCATTTACAAGAGAGACCTGATTTTTACAAAGCATGATGACAACAGTAGACAATCATAAAAGCATATAAATTGAGAAAAATAAATGAAAGAAAATTATATTAAAGGGGACCACACATGCAAAATTCACTTTTTAATGTTTTTTTTTTACTCAACTTTGGGTATTTACTTCATAAAAAAACAGTCCTTGTGCCAAAAAAAATGCACCCAGTGGTTTATTTACTCTAAGTAGATTTATTTTACTGTGATAAGATACGTTTCGTTTTAAAATACTCTCGCATGTGACGTCACAAGCGAGAGGACAACCCACCCCAACATGAGTCCAGCCCCTCACCTAGCAACCCCTGGTTAGGCTCAACCAGAGCCATATATATAGAGAGTTCCGACACTCTTTGATCTCGCCGACAGGCGGTCAATCGTTCCAAACAACGGCTATGGAAACCTTGTGGAGCTGCGCCCTCTGGCGGCGACGGAGCGCTACTGCAGGCAGCTTCAGACTGTAACCAGAGCCATGGAACAAATCGCCCCCTCCATGACCCACGTGACTTCCGCATTCCATTCTTACAATGGAACTCTATGGAAGTGTCGCAACTCTCACTTTATATGGCTCTGGGCTCAACCCACTTCTGTATTAAACACATGACTGTTGTTTTTCATGATTTCATCTCATCTTTTGTTTATATGTTCTTAATTTCATGTGTACAGCACTTTGTTGCAGCTGTGTTTTTTTTAAATGGCTTTATAAATAAAGTATAATTGTTATTTTTATGTTTTAGTTCAATTTTTAGTGTATTTGCGATCGCTCCCAACGCGCAGCTGGCAAAAATTAAACGAGCAGACCCCCGGCGTAGGGACCGGTGGCAACGGGACCCTACTCTGGCGGATGGAGCGGAGCTTCAACTGTACAGCCTCGCTGCACCCTCGCAGCAGCGAGGACCTTCTCCTTATGGATTAATTTACGGGAGACACTTGGTGAACTTTGTGTGTCTTGACTGGAACAGCGATAACTCCCAAAATCTCCGCGTGCAACGAGCGGAGCTGGCGAACACCGGAAGAGGAACAAGCTAACATTAGCATCGGATTCGGGTGGTCTCATGCTAAAAGGAGCAGCAAATTGCGGCGCGCTCAGACGGGTTTCGGTAAGTTATCTTAAGCTAGCACTAACAGTAAGTCAAATGAGTAATAAAAAAAGAGCTAATTTTAAAACAACAACACATTACAGATACTGGCTGTTACAGAGGGCGTAAACAGATCTTTGAAGGGCGTGGACTTCAGAACTTGTATCAGAAACCGGTCGTTCAAAACGAAAGTTAAAAATGGCAGAATTAAAAAGGGTATAATTGATTATCTAAGAATTATTTTGTGTATTAAAATGAATTAATATTGTCAAGATAGCACACAGACATAACATAAAATTTTTAAAGACCTATATGTGGTCCCCTTTAAAAAAAATTTTAAAAACCGCAACATTATAAAGAAATGTAAAAAGCTAAAAACAGGAACATGTCTGCATTGGTTTTTGCCATTAACTGTTTGAAGCCATTTAGAGAGGTCAAGGTCGAAAGCGTCTGATCTTTTTGCAAGATATTCCAGGAAACAGGAGTGGAGTAGGAGAAGGCCCTTTTGTTTAGTTCAGTTCTCACTGAGGGGACACTGCAGGTAATAATGTCCTGAGAGCGCACGCTGTAGCTGCACTGACGACGTGACATATAGGAGATGTATGAAGGCAACAGACCAAGAGATGGTTTAAAGATGAAAATGTACCAGTGTGAGTCTGTGTGAAGTTAATGGTGACCAGTTAACCAGTGAATACAGGGTGCAGTGGTGGGTACAGTAGTTACAGCCAGTTATGGATCTTAATACACCGTGATAGACAGCGTCCAACATCTGCAGGGTGCTTGTAGGGGCGTTCATGTAAATAATGTCACCGTAGTCAATGGAGGGAAGGAAAGTCACAGATACAAGGCGTCTCCTAGTAGTCAGAGTTAGATAGGCTCTATTTCTGAAACAGAAACCCAATTTAACTTTCAGTTTCTTTACCAAGTTTTCCACTAAAAGAGAGATGCAAATTGACGAAGATACCCAAATATTTGTAGGAATCAACAATTCGAAGATAAAATCCAGGGAAGGACTGCTGGGACCGACTTCCATTTTGAAAACGTCACTTTGGTTTTGTCGGCGTTTAGGACACGTTTGACTGGATGATGTCAAAAGCTGATTGCAAAAGTTGGAAAACCTTAGCAACTGTTTTAGCTAGACAATAAACAACTGTATCATCAGCATAGAAATGTAAGGATGCATCAGGGATGATCTGACTTACATTACCAATGTAGATGGTGAAGAGGGTGGGTCCTAAGACTGAGCCTTGTGGTATACAGTACATTAATAAAAACATCTTATTCACGTGAACCCCCACATTTCAAGGGATATATCTGTTCCCTTACTTAACTATGATAGTTTGGGTCAAAATATGATCATTTTAAAGTGGCAGCACAATATGTTGTCCCCTGCTCTAATTACTCAAACAAATCCTATCGTGCACACACAAAAAAAATCTAAGATCTCAATAAGCTTTCAGTAAAGAAAACCAAAATGAAAGCTAAACTTTCCATTGAAAAGCTGCTCATACTCTCAAAAGGTTTAGGCAACAAAGTAAATTTCCAAAACAAAAGCATGTTTTTCATCTATAATCCCTGCTTTTCCAAATGTTTTCTTCAGGATGCTTCCCCGAGAGTTTGAGGTGTGTCAGGAGTCCAGTTCCAGCTGAGCCTTAGTGAACTTTTCAGGTGATCCTTTCACAGCCAGACAGCTCTGAGTGCAGGTATTTGAGAACGGGGAAGTCTTTAAGCAGAGTGTACGCAAATGTTTCCAGGCACACTTTGAAGTTCTGCCTACTGAGCTGCAAAACTGAAAGTGGGGAGTCATTTCCAGCAAACAGGCTGTAAGAAGTAAACTGTCGCTTGCTACTTAATATATGGTTGTTTAGTTTTTCCGAAGCACAGCTGATCATTTATGTGACCAGTCGTGACTGTAGGTGATTTTCTCATGTCTAAACTAGGTTTCTGACCGGCAAGAATGTGTTTCTTCTTACTCCAGAGCACATTAACTTTGAAAACGGTAGAACCCATGGCAAATAAACAAGTTTCACACACTTTACAGCAGATTATTCCTCACTGGAAGCAGAAATAATGGAGAACGCTGCAGCTGGATGAAGAACTTCATGCAGCACGCTTAAAAAGGATGTCACGATGTTCACCGTTTGTGTGAATGACTCGCAGCCACTAACGCACGTATCTGTAGACGTTTTTATGCTTTCTAAATGAGTGCGTGACCACGGTGTGACAGACATCTCACGTTGGTCGAAGTGGCCAACTTATAACCACGTTAATCTTCGTTCATTCCACCCATCACATTACAGGACGATGCCCCATTTTTACTTCATTAAATATTGTGTTTTTGGTTTAAACTCACTGAGCTGTGGCAGATCGGTTGTAAATGTACGTCCAATGATTATTTTCTGAGAATGTTTATGAAAAATGATAACAAAACAAAAACACGCACATGCATAAAGATATGGGCTAAAACCATCTCCCCTTTTCGCCTTCAGTGCCGGGTGACAACAAATCACTTGTAGTCACGTCTACCAACGCAATGCCAAGTTGTTCAAAATACCAAAACATTTTGATTTTTGTGCATCCTTGTTCATCAAAAATGCTTCTGGCTGAGGCTTGGGCCTCAATGTCTGCTTTACCAATACTGTAACCAGCAGAGATGCACCGATCCAATATTAGTATTGGTTTCAAAAATATCTAGATCGGGTATCAGTGACAATAGTTATGTTTACATGCGCACAATTCTTTGACTGGATTGAAATTCCTTCATTCATTCAAGTTTATCTGAACAAGGACAGCACAACAAACAACGTTACATGATAAAAACGAAGCAACCGTTGTTTTGTGCTAAGGTTTTCTAGCCACAGGCTAATTTGCAAACCCAGTCCTTGGTTGGACTTTTATATAAAAACAGCTGAAACAAAATAAAAATTTAAGTAAAATTAAACAGTTCCCTCACGCACATGCCTGCTCCTCCATCACCATGGGGTTCAGTGTTCACAGGCTTGGTTTTGTTTCAGCCATTTTTCTCTCCTGGGAATTAAAAACTCTAAGATCTGTTAATGTTTTTATTGCTGATGGTAAGCTGTTTAAAATATGAGGGCCTTTAAATGAGAAGGAACTTTGACCAAATTATGTTTTGTATTTTGCAGGTTTGCAGCCTCCATCAACTGCACCTCTTGTTGCAACTCCTGAGCTGCTGACTTTTAAAATCATTCTGCTCACAGCTCTGGGGCAAGACCATTAATGCATTTAAAAGACAATTTTAAACAAGAAAATTTAAAAAAAATTGTCATAGCTTAAGAAATTATATTTCTCTAGTATTTTACAGTGGTGCCACTTTAATGGTTTTTGGTCTAAAACGTTCAGTGCTTGTGAACACAACATCCTCATAGGTTTTACAGCAGACTGAGTTGCTTGGCTCCAGACAATGACACAATATGAGAAATGAGACAGAATCATGGCATGTACCGTATTTTTCGGAGTATAGGTCGCACCCGAGTATAGGTTGCATCTACGTCAAAATGTGGACCGTGTTTAGCTCTGCTGCAAATGTCTCTTCCACAGGAGCGCACAGCAAGGCTTTTAAGAAGATTAACACTTAAAAACAATTAATTGTTTGATAAAAAATTATAGCAAATATGTGTCTGAGCTGAACTTTTCTTTAATAAATGAATAATTTTAGCAGGATAAACACCTAAAAATATATATTTGTTAGCTGACATTATTGTAAGAGTGTGTCTCAGTTTAATTTTTGTTAATAAATGATTACAAATCAGCTTATTTTACAAAAAGCCATAAATAGGTCGCACCTGAATACGTATTCGTCGGTGTATAATACGCACCTGTGTATAATTAATAATAATAATTTGTCACATTATACGCTTTGACCAATTATTGCCAAAAACCAGAAAAAAAACCTACATTATACGCTTCGTTGTTTAATACGCGCTGCCGTGACGGTCTTTTTTATGACCACTAGATGGCGCCAAACCCTCCCCGACGCCGACGTAACGCGTCACCGCTGACGTTACGCGTCACCGCTGACATTACGCGTCACCGCTGAGACAACCCGGAAATGCGGTCCATTGTGCAGCGCGAGCTGAATTTCATTAAAATTTAACTACAGAAATGCCTAAAAATATATTTGTTAGCTGAATATATATGTTAACGTGTCTCTGTTTAATTTTTGTTAATAAATGATTACAAATCAGCTGAATTTAAAATGTAAACAACACGATGTGCGCACACACACAACAGGCCCACAGGCCCGGTTTGGAGCGAGAGCTGAATTTAATTAAAATTAAACTACCGTACAGAAACACTTAAAAATATATATATTTGTTAGCTGAATATATATGTTTTTTCATTCATTCATTCATTCAACCTTTATTTATACAGGCTAGCCTCGTTGAGTCACGGGGACTCATTTACAAGAGGGACCTGTCTCACTCACACCAAACAACCATCCACTCTCACACTCACACCTAGGGTCAATTTAGAGTCACCAATCAGCCTAACAAGCATGTTTTTTGGTCTGTGGGAGGAAACCGGAGTACCCGGAGGAAACCCACGCATGCACGGGGAGAACATGCAAACTCCACCCAGAAAGGCCCCGGACCGGGATTTGAACCGGCAACCTTCTCGCTGAGAGGCAGCAGCTCTACCAGTTGTGCCACCGTGCTGCCGTGCTGCCATGTTAACGTGTCTCGGTTTAATTTTTGTTAATAAATGATTACAAATCAGCTGAATTTAAAATGTAAACATGATGTGCGCACACAGAAACGGTTTGCAGCAAGAGCTGAATTTAATTAAAATTAAACTACCGCACAGAAACACCTAATAAAAATATATTTGTTAGCTGAATATATATGTTAACGTGTCTCTGTTTAATTTTTGTTAATAAATGCACTTTGACAGTTACAACAACATAAATATTAGCGGCTTTAAAATTAATACACGCTCACCCCGCCCATAAAAATGACAGAAACAGATACCGTTTAAAGTTTTTATTCAAAGAAATTATTTACACTACCAGTACCTATTCAAATCCTTCAAACTCTTTGTCTTCCGTGTCGCTGGCAAAAAGATCCAAGTACACCTCGCTGCAGGCCTGCAGCCTGCAGCACGAGGCAGGTCACCGGTACAAGGTCCCTGTTCCTTCTTCTTCCTCTTCGCTCTCTGAGTCCTCTGCTGCTGCCCATAGCGCCCATAGCGGCCAAAACTGGTACTGCACCATTTTTGGCCAAAATGAAAACCGACGAAACAGAGCTAAAAATGGGTCTAAAAATATGGGGAAAAATCCATAAATAATACGCTTCTGTGTTTAATATGCAGGACATTCAAATGAGCAAAAAAAACCTGCGTATTATACACCGGTGAATACGGTATAGGTCGCAGGCCATGAAAAAAATGATAAAAAGGTGCGACCTATACTCCGAAAAATACGGTAGGTACAACTGAGCAGATTTTCCACATAAACGTGATCTTATAAGACGAAAACAATTTATGTTTGTCTTGATGGTTTTAAACACTTTCCTAATGTGAGCCTCAAAATTAAGGTGGGAATCTAGAATGACACCCAGATATTTAAACTAATCCACTTTTTGGATTTTTTTTCTGATCAATCACAATCAAAAAGTTACAGACTTTACACCGGATAGTGAAACACACTGAGACTGTTTTATTGCAGCTCAGAGTCAAACAGTGATTCTTAAACCCCTAAGATACTCCCTCCATCTCCCTATGTTTTCAGATTAAATAATTCGAATGTATCGCTTACATGGTAAATGGAGCTTACTTATATAGCGCCTTCCAGCCCCTTATGAGGGGCCCCAAACAGCGGGTTCGGATGTCGTCAGTCCATACAATGGGCATTATCAACTGTTATCATCCCCATTTGTAGCGGCGAATAGGTCACAATCTACCTACTAGCATGTTTAACAGAACGTTATCAGCGTTGTAATCGCTGTGAGTAGGCAGCGTGTTTCCGTAAACCCGGAAGTGTTTTTGTTTTTTCAGCTTATGTAACCGTATTCCTAAACCTAACCTTAAACCTGACCCAGAGGACCAACCCTAAACCTAACCCCCTTACCCTTGTGCCTAAACCTAACCAAGACCCTAAATCTAATGCCAGAGGCTTTACTCTAAACTTTAACATGTAGCTAAAGACGGAGCCTGCTGTCATCGCTTGTAACGGTGACAACGTACCTTTAAACCTCCTAGTAGGTACAGGAGGGGCAATCTCACTGCTACGTATGGGGATGATAATAATTGATAAGGGCCATTTTATGGTTGATAACATCCGAAGCGGGTGTCCCAAAGCGCTTTACAGCACCAGCCATCCACCTATTCATACACACATTCATACACCGGTAGCGGTAGTCTGCCATGCAAGGCGCCAGCCAGTTCTACCGGGAGCAACTCGGGGTTAAGTCTCTTGCCCAGGGACACAATGACCCATGGTGTGGGAACTCGGGATTCGAACCTCCAACCTTCTGATCGGGGGACGACTGCCATTACCACTACACCATCTCGTCTACATGGGCACAATCAGTTCACAACGAGCATTTATGCCGCTTCTAATAGAAGTACCGGTACTGACATGCGCAGAGTGGTAAACTCTCCTTACAAAAAAAAAAAAAAACACAGAAGAGGAAGTTCTACTTCCGATTTACTTCAGGGATGAACGTAAACAAACCTGAGCGCCGAGCGCCCAAAATGGACCCGCGACAGGTTTTAATGACGGCACGTTACTGCACTCCCTGACTGAGCTACAGATAATACCAATAATTTTGAGCTCTTTCAGAGTTTCTAGTAGAAATGTTGTGTCGCTCACAGACTAGTTCACCAGGCGGAAATGACATAGGTCGCACATGCACAGTCAGGTCAGTTTTTCACCATCAGATAAAAACGAACAGTGTTTACATGCGCACCGTTCAGGTTATGAATCTGCATAAACCACCCGTCGCATTCTGATAACATTCTTGCGGATCGAGCTGAATAAACAAAAAATAATCTGAATGTGGTGTTTACATGACACATTTTTATTCCGAATGGTCGTTTAGTCCGATTACTTATGTTCATGTAAACATAGCTAATGTGACTGATCCATAAGGATGGGAGCCGAATGCCATTTATTTTAAATATCTGCCAACCAACCTAGTGAACTATTGTTTTTTTTCTCTTATTTCAGCTCCTTTATCATTTATTTTACATTATATTTAGAATTCCTGAACCATTTGAAAGGTTTGTTGAAGTTTATTTTGTCATGTTTAACCAAAGCTGTCAACCTATTGTTTTAGTCGGTTTCAAGTATCTTCATTAATATTTATTTTACATTGGGTGTCATACTCATAATTGCAATGACTGAACAAAACAAAGTTGTGTTGTTTTTACATGTCTGACCAAGCTTGTGAAGCTATTTGTGTTTAAGTGTGCTGTACTGGTGCAGTTTTCAATAAAATTGTAATCCAGTACATTTACGTCTGCGTTTAAAAAACAAATGTTTTAAGTTAATTCCACACTCACCCCCGTATCAGATCAGTATCTGTATCAACCGAAACTAAAACACAGGTATCGGAAGTGGAAAAAGTGGATTGGTGCATCCCTCATAAGCAGTCGACGTATTTTAGATAAAATAACTTACAGCTCAAACTGTGATTTACTTACACAGCAAACTAGAGAACGTATTAAATGTATCACCACCTTATAAATGTGACAACTACCGGTAGTTTCTACATTTTCCTAAACATTCTGCAATTTCGTTTACCGGCAAAGTTAGACAGCAATGCACGAGTGTGTGTGTTTGGGGTGTAATGATCCCCGTCTGTTTGCTGCTTCTGGCTCTCAGAGCAGGAAGCAGAAACACCTGCATCACTGTTTGTCAACCTGTGTGCATGAGGAAAACTGAGGTGGCTGCTGTTTCCGTGCCAGCCGTCCGGATGCTTTCTCTGCACATTTTTCATCCCTTCATGCGCCACCCCCATCCTCTGCCAGTGTGTGCGTAAAGATGTATTACTGAGCTTCAGGTGCCAAAAGTCCCATCACAACCAGTGACAGGTCACACAGGTCCAAACAGACGACGAGTGTGGAAACATTTTCCAAAGTTACTGCACACTGAGGGCAATATTCAGTGATGGAGGTTAAAATGAACAATCGAAACATTTCTACATAGTCTGAATGCACAAGTTCAATCCATATAAAGAGTTAAAATGTGTACTATATTATATACCCCTAATATATATATACTGTACATACATACATATATATATATATA
>JBBPBX010023101.1:0-40829 GCA_038048925.1 Garcialebias charrua | reverse complement strand
CAGAACAGATATTACATTTTTGCATGTGCAACAAATAAAAGCAAACTAGGTGGAAGCCAGAAGAGCAAGGGGGGACTGGCTGACTGCTACAACCGTATAAAGTGGAGCCAATTCAGGTGAGCCAAAACTCCATGATGTCCCACCTACACCAAGCTGACTCCTGCAGAGACAGATCTGCTCAGGAAGTAGTCACACCTGAATATATGCACATATAGTCAATACAACCTCATGTACAACAGTACACAATAAAAAACATAAAACTGAAAATGCAGGAAATGAACACAAGAATCATGGAAAGCCTAATAAAAATCATGGAAAGCCTAATAAAAAACTACAGGATTATATTGCATCGTGGTTGCAAGATCATTTTTCAAACATTTGAAGTCCATTGTTCCACATTCAAATTTATTTTTCACAAGTGAAAAAAACATTCAAGGCAATTTCAATTTTTTTTTCATTAGTCAGTTCTCTGCGTCTTCACATTAAGATTAGGTTTTACCGAGTTTAAAGATTTTTATTTTATTTTTTTGCAGCGTGACTGTTTTTCACATTAAACAATGACTTATTGTTTTAGGTGAGACATTTAATGTGTGTTGTCATTTTAAACAATGCCTTTTCGTGAATGTCCCTCCATCCAGTATCTTTTATCCGCTTCTTCATTTTTGGGTCGCGGGGGTTGATAGTATCCATGTCCAGTCATCACTGTGCGAGAGGCGGGGGCTCCCTGGACAGGTCTCCAGTCCATCACAGGGACACATAGAGACAAACGAGACAACCATTCACTTGCTCTTAAATCTAGAGACAATTTAGAGTTACCAATCGGGTAATCAATCAAACATGCATGTTTTTGGTATGTGGGAGAAAAACAGATATGCGGAGAAAACCCCAACATGCACAGAGAGAACATGCAAACTCCACCCAGAAAGGCACCGGATCGGGATTTGAGGCAAGGAAACAGAAACACCGCGCTGCCTTCATGAATGTCATATTTTTTTATTACATAAAAAAAAAATTGCTCAAAAAACGTTTCTTTGCTTTGTCATAATGTAACACATTGAGTCTCAGGTTGAATAAATCCTCACAGTAATAAAATAGAAGAAGAGGTCAATTTGCTGACTTCTCTACATTTTAGATGTAAATTGAGCAGAGTTTTGACTGACACAAAATTATCATCTTAATTCACGGGTTCTCATCTTTTTCAGATTAATATTCAATAAATCTGTGACTCAGTGATATGTAACTTGACAGGAAATGTTATTATGTTTGACCTACCAAAGGTAGATTCATTTAATCATGAAATTACATCAAAACATATTTACGGTACATAGATTGATTGATCAGTTTCCTATAACTAACTGTTTACAGATTTAAACATAGAGACAACAGTCAAGTAAAAAGTTGGCATATTTACTTATACTGCAGGCACAAACTTTACTTAATTTTACTGGCTTAAATAAGAAGAAAGTTTCAGAGTTGAAAGATGAAAAATGGAGGGAGTTAAAGGGAAATATCTTGATATGTTTTTAACCAGGAATGACACATTCTCCAGCTGATCTCGGCTACAACGTCGGTACACTTGGCAAAGCATCTGACGACTTTGTTACCTCGTGAAGACGGTCAGTCCCCCTTTGGTTCAGTTGGTCAGTCCGTTACCATTTACAGAATCTCCAGACGTCTGCCTCAACTCAAACCGCAGTAATAATAATAATAATAATAAATTCAATTTATACCGCACTTTTCATTAATAAAAATCTCAAAGTGCTACAACAATAAAACAAGTGATAAAATCAAGTAAAATCAATAATGATATCAACTAAGATTAAAGACAGAATCATGTGGAGGCAGAATAGGCCTGCTTAAAAAATAAATAAATAAAACAAGTGATAAAACAAGTGATGGCATTTTCCTGGTTTGATCTTTCAGAATAAAACTTTCCTTGGAGGAAAATTCATTCAAAGGGATCTTTTTCAGCTCAAGGTCAGATTTCAAGATAAATCACCCCAGCAAGGAGATCCATTCACAGCCTGGAGCCGTGACACTCGGTTCAGGATACACAGCAGCTTGCTGTAACCCTTCGCTGACCGGACAGGTCTTTGACTCATGACTCACCGTCCAACAACTTGGAGAGAGAAGTCCAATGCATCTCAGACCCTCTAAGAGACTGGGAAGTTCCAGGAAGCTGGAACTTTTAACAGGATCTGACGTCAGAGTTTCTTCTCCGTTCATTGGTTCAATCGACCAGTGAATGGGAGGAGATTTGTTGACGTCAGTTAGAAATGTAGAGAAAAACAAGAAGCAGACCGTTTTAAGGACAGAGGATGAATGTTATGAGAACAGAGAATTTGTTTTCAGGGAAATGAGACAGAATGACAGTTTAGTCTACGACTTTTCCCTCTGTCCTTAAACATTTCAAACAAATACCAACAGATTATTCTGACTTGTTCTTCTGAATAGAACACACAGTTTGACTCATTATATGAAGAAGTTCAATCTTTAGTTTGTAGCAGGTCGCTTTCGTAAATGAGCCCTCGAGGCTCAATGAGATTTACCTGACTAAATAAAGGTTGAATGAATGAAAAAAGTTATCAACGCCTTAACAGCTTAAACCTTGATCAATACAGTATATTGAAGTTATTGTGTTGATTAATTCTGAATTAACACAAATTAAAGAAAGTCTCTTCTGATTTGTGTCTCTTAATTCAACTAAATGTAATAAAATAGTGTCCACTTGTTTCCTTGAGAGCTTCAATGAAAAAGTGAATTCAGGTGTTTTCACCAGAAATTCAGAGACCAGGGGCCTCATGTATCAACCGTGCGTGCGCACAAAAACCGTGCGTACGTCACTATCCACGCAAAACCCCGTATGTATCAAAACTGAACTGAACGTGAATATGTGCGCATCCAAGTACATTTCCACGCCAGCTCCAGTCCAGGCGTACGCACGTTTCTGTGGTTTGTGTTCCTTTGGCGACACCTACAGGTGATTCTGGAAACTGTTCATGATGGGGTAATAATGATCATTTCCACCCAAACACACATGATGAACAATTATTACATCCACATGGACGCAATCAGAATACAACCTGCAAAAAATATAAAAAACAGAAAGACTGAATAGTTCTGCACAGCTTAAATTCTTGTTTTTTGTTCATTTCTAGCTGTTTTAGCAGTTGAAGAACGTGATGCATGATGGGACAAGACGACATTCCTCTGTTGCAGGGTGTATTTAAATGAAAACAACGTTTGTCTTTATTTTTAATTCATTCCAGATTTAAAGAACACAAGAAAACTATTTAAAAAAACCACATGAAATCCTCTTTTGCCTTCATTTCATGTATAGTTTCATTTCATGTTGTTCATTCTAAATAGTTTTCTTGTGTTCTTTAAATCTGGAATGAATATAAAAAAAAAAACTTTGTACCATGCGGGATTCAAACTCATGATCTTCGGGACGAAAGGCAGGCACGCTAACCACTGACCTATAGGCATGTTAAAATAGCTGGGTCAACATCTCATTTAAAAGTGGACGGTTTGTTGTGCGCTGAGCGTGCCAAACAAAACCTTCTTCTGTGCCTCTCTACGTCACTCAGAAGTGTCTCCAGTTCACAGTCCGTGAAGTTCCTCTTTTTTCCACGTTTCGACATGATTTGCAATAGAGCAAAGATGACATTCCTAACGTGCAGGGCATATTTAAATGAATTTGCATATTTATATGGAGGCGTGTCAAAGGCGGAGTCGGCCACTCTCTCATGTGCGCTCAATTCCACGTTGATTGTGATGTACAAAAGCAATGTGCGTGGATACCGGCGTATGCACAGTTTGATACATCTGGATTTTTTTGTGCGTACGCAGATTTCTGGATTTGACCGTGCGGCACTTTTCAGTAAGAAATCCACGCAAGTCTTTGTACATGAGGCCCCAGGTGTTCCACTACATCACGTTGAATTGTTCTGCTGAATTAAAAATGTGTATGTGCATTTGCTCTTCTTACATCTTTAATGTATTGGAAAAAGGCGGAGTGCTAAAATGCACACAAATCAGCTACAAACCAGAGATGTGATCATAACCTTGCCTTGCTTCAAATTCTCAACAGCTAAGCTGCTGTTCACATTGCACTTACAGAGCTGCTTGGAAGTTTGTGAACTTTTTAGAAATGTCTTTATTTCTGCATAATATGACCAAAAACAACATCAGATTTTCACACAAGTCCTAAAATTAGATCAAGAGAACCCACTTAAACAAATAACACTAAAATATTATATTTGGTCATTTATTTATTGAGGGAAATGATCCAATATTACTGATTTTGATCTTAGCTGATATCATTATTGATTTTACTTGATTTTATCACTTGTTTTATTTTATTTATTTTTTAAGCAAGCCTAATCTGCATCCACATGATTTTATCTTTGATCTTAGTCGATATTATTATTGATTTTATTTGATTTTATCACTTGTTTTATTTTGATCTTTGCTTTGTTACACTTTGTAGCACTTTGAGATTTTTATTAATGAAAAGTGCATTATAAATGGAATTCATTATTATTATTATTATTATTATTATTTGTCAGTGGCAAAAGTATGTGAACCTCTAGGATTAGCAGTTAGAGTGCGACTAAACCCCTGTGGATCGGTAACTCCTCCTTCCAAAATCTCCCTGAAAATGGGCGTGTCGAGAGACAAGGAGGGGTGGAGGTAGAGTTGTGCTTTTGTTCACGCCTCCACCTGCAACAACCTAAAACAAATTAAACCTCTAGCCAACAACATACACCAAGCAACAACAAAGAATAAACATGTAGATGTATTTATCTATTCCACCCATTCCATCCAAAACCAAAGGCCTAAAACAATGAAAATGAAAAGAAAAATAAAACCGCTTGTCAGGAGTGAAATGCAGCACTTCCATATAAGGTATGCACTTCTCATCTCTGCAGGGGATTGGCTCTGCTTGAACCACCTGTGTGACATCACACATGAGCAGACATGTCACACATGAGCGTTTGCACAAATAAGAAAATTAAGGTGTAATCCACCAGTTCAACCCATAGAACTACCGTAAACACATTTTTAGACCAAATATTGCCAAATATTGCCAATTTACACAGATATGCACAATTATGTGAGAATAAACACAGCCATAGTGCTAGATAACATTTTAAACACATTCTAGGGAGTTTATCAGCTAAAAAAAGTTAATTTTGGGTTTAGTTCCTGTTTAATTTGAAGGTGCAATTAGAGTCAGGTGTTTTCAATCAGTGGGATGATGATCAGGTGTGAGTGAGCACCCTGTTTGATTTAAAGAACATGGATCTGTCAAAGTATGCTCTTGATGGCAGTAGTGCAACAATGATGGATGCAAGCTGCCGTTAAAAACCTAAGAAGAAGAAGAAGAAGTATGCTCTTGAAAGAGTGATAACAAGGTTGAGATTTGGTCATACAGGACTTAATTATAGACTGTTTTAAATTCAAAAGCATAATACTAGCAAATGGGATCATTGTGAAAAATATGAAACAGTAGACCATGTAATATTAGAATGTAGTAAATATGAAAAAGAGAAAAGATACATGAGGAGAGAGGTTGAAAGTATAAAGGAAAAGATACATTTATTAGATAATTTAAGGATGAGTTTGGGTAGAAAACATATACAAATAGTTATCCAATTTTTAAAGAAAACAAAATTATTTCATATAATTTAATTACAGCAGGTGTGTTGGTGAAAGTGTGTATGGTATAGATAGGTAGAATATAAAGTTATGTACTGTATAAGTGTGTATATTTTGTATATGTATAGGTAGGACATATTTTTTATATATTTTTTTATTATATATATATGTGTATATATATATATATGTGTGTATATGTACATGTATGTATATGCCATCACGATCCACACTCCATACCAGTAAGTGATGGTAATGCTACTAACGGTTTGTTGCCAACCGCCAGTAAAACCAACAAGAAGAAGAAAGTCTGCTCTTCACAACATGTTTGTTGGATAAAAATAGCCCTGCATTATCTTACTTACTCAAAGAAGCCACACTCGTTGACAGGAAGATTTTTAACCGAGTTTTACTTGCAAGGGCAAACGGTCACAACAAGCTTACACAGATTAAAAGTTTTGTGCTTTGAGTCCAGTCACAAGAAGCTGCTATAGGTGGTGTGCGTGAATTGTTTTTATATGACTTATCAGATCCTCCAAGCTCTCAGACTCAGAGGCAACATTGAGTACCAGCTGCACATGCAATCTCAAATCATCTTGCCATCCAGCTCGTACAGAAGTATGCTTTAAGAAGAGCTTCTCAGCGTGAGACGTCATTTTTCAGGGAGGATACTGGCTTTTTGACCTGCAATCCCTCTTATATGTACCAGGAACAACCTCATGGTGTCAGTTTACCCTTCCTAGTGGGTCGAGATCCCGCACTTATGATGTTAACGGGTCAGTTGTGACCCGTCTTAAATCAGCCAAAAAATGCCCTCAAAACAGTGTTTTTTTTAAGAAGTACTGTATTAGAACACATCTCTAAAATAACATATGTTTGACAAAGTTAGTGAGGTCACAGTGTGTTTATGATTTCAGTTTTGACACTGATTATTGGTTGATAGTCTTATACCATAACTGGGTCACAAATGACCCCAGCGCGGCAAGTGCGTGTTGTTTTATAAAAAATAAAATTTAAATTTAAATAAAAAATATATATATTTTTTTAAATAAAGGTTCCAGACAGTGTGTTTATGATTTCAGTTTTGACACTGATTATTGGTTGATAGTCTTATACCATAACTGGGTCACAAATGACCCCAGCGCGGCAAGTGCGTGTTGTTTTATAAAAAATAAATTTAAATAAAAAAATATATATATTTTTTATTTTAAATAAAGGTTCCAGACAAAGTCAAAAAGCCTTGATGCAAAAAAAATAATAATTAAAAGACAGTATCATGATTTAAAATTTAAAACGGGTCACTACGGACCCTAACACCTTAGGAAGGTTAAAGACAGTAACAGTGTCCTGATGCATGGTCTGTAATACACGTAAATACATCTAACAAGTTGGAGTCAAGTTCTCTCGACAGATTCTTCTTTGTTGAAACTTCTTCAGATTGAAGAAGTATTTTGGATAAAAGATTAAACGTTTCAACATTAGATCTCTCTTGTGAATGAGACCAGATCTCTCTTGTGAATGAGACCCTGAGGCTCAATGGGAATAACCTGTATAAAGTAAGGTTGAATGAATGAACAAGAACAACCCATTTCTGATAAAAGATGAAACGTTTTGACATTTCAGATCTCTTGTGAATGAGACACTGAGGCTCAATGGGAATAACCTGTATAAATTAAGGTTGAATGAATGAACAAGATCAACCCATTTCTACACAGAAAATTAGTAAATAGTTCCACAAGGCTACCCAATATTTGCTGCATCTCACAAAGTCTCTCTGGGACTCTCAAAGAGAGAACTTTGAGTTTGGAGGAAAATAAAATAAAGTTAAATAGAGACACGCACATTTGCTTTAATACAAATGGGTTTTTGGCATTAATAATGTTTAATTATAAGAATTAAATTAGCATAGACACGAGTCAAAAGCCTGCACGCTCTTGCGGAGGCACACTCTTTTGCTCTCCCGCTGTGCGGGGAGTTCTGATAAACCGATCACATCAATGTGTGATTGCCTGCAAGCCAGATTAAACAACAACAAACAGATTTATTACTGGGGGAATATTGATGCAGATGATTGCATAGCAGCTTTGTAGTGAGTTTAAAAAATAGTTAACTGTTAGGTTATTAAAATGTTTTGATGGCATTGTACACCTCCAAATCTGAGGTCATGGTCCTCAGTCAGTAAAGGGTGGGTTGATCTCTTCGGGTCAAGGGTGAGGTTCTGCCTCAAGTGGAGGAGTTCAAGTATCTTGGCGTTTTGTTCACTAGTGAGGGAAGAATGGAGCGTGAGATTGACAGGCGGATTGGTGAAGTGTCTGCAGTATTGCGTAATCTGTGCCGGTCCATTGTGGTGAAGAGGGAGCTGAGATGTAAGGCAAAGCGCTCTGTTTACTGGTAGGGTTACGTCCTTGCCCTCACAAAGATAAGTATCCGGATTTGGGGATTTTGGGATTTTTTAAGGATCATTGCGGTCCATTTCCGGGAATATCCGGAAATATAAGTATAAGTATATGTGAAGGATACGGAGATATACGTCATCAGATCCTACCGTATATCCATGGTTTTAGTGCAGTGTTAATGGACACGAAGTCTGGGAAGTGACTGAAAGAATGAGATGGATAATACAAGTGGTAAAAATTAGTTTTGTTCGCAGGGTAGTTGGACTCACCCTTAGAGATAGAGTGAGAAGTTTAGTTATCCGTAAGTGACTCGGAGTAGAATTACTGTTCCTCCACATCGAGAGGAGCCAGTTGAGGTGGTTTGGGAATCTGTTAAAGATGCTTCCTAGGTGCCTCCCTAGGGAGGTGCTTCGGGCAAGTGAGGAGACTCCAGTGTAGACCCAGGACACGCTGGAGGTCTTGATGTGAGACCCTGCTGCGACTCACCTTCTCTGCATCCTGCTCAAACAGGCGGAGCTGAAAACACTGGTCCAGTTTCAGCTTCCTGACATGCCACATCTGATGGAGGTGCTGCCTGGTGGAGTGGAGCTTGTCCAGAAGACTAGCCACCTGTGAAGAGAAAAAACTCATTAGGATGCAACACTTCCCTTTGGTATCTTCCCAGGAAACATATCACTGGGAGGAGATCCCAAGGTCTGGGAACCACTTGTGATCTTCTAGAAGGAAACTTAGCAACACCACAAAGCCTATCTGTTAACTTTCTATATCTATTCTTCTGTATCCATCCATCCCTCTATCCCTCCATCCCTCCATCCCTCTATCCCTCCTCTTGTTCTGAACCTGGTCTCTGGGACAGCAGTCGAGGTCCAGACATCTCTTTCCACAGCCGCCTCCTCCAGCTCTTTTGGAGACTCCAAGGTGTTCCCAGGCCAACTGAGAGACGTTCTCTCCAGAGTGTCCTGGGTCTTCTCCAGGGTCTCCTCCCAGTTGGACATGCCTGCAACACCTTCCTAAGGAGATGTCCAGGAGGTACCCTTACCAGATGTTTGAACCATCTCAACTCCTCTGGATGTGGCGGAGCAGTACACATGTGCACAGTAGTGGCGCTCTACTCTGAACATCTGGATAACTGTACTGAGGGTAGAAACGTAGATCGATTGGTAAACAAAGCTTGTTCTTGAAGCTCGGCTCCCTCTTCACCACAACAGACCGGCACAGAGTGCACAATACTACAAGAGTGTGCCGATCCATCTGTTGATCCCACGCCATTCTGACGTTTTTCTCTCGCTCATGAACAAAACCCTGAGAAACATAAACTTGTCTACTTGAAGCAGCACCTCACACCTAACCTGGAGTGGAGAATACACAACTCAGTACTTCATATTCAAAATACTAATTTTTATTATGAGTGACATTTGATCCTCAGCTTAGAGTGATCTTTTCTGGGTGGAACACTCACCTTGGGCACCAGGCTCTGGAAATCAGCAGAACCAGAGATGCAGTTCCTTCCTGAGAAACCATCACTGGATCGGATGCAGTGAAGCAGCCTCTGCCCCTCGTGGTCCAGCTCCTCCACTGGAGCCTTCAGTACCTGAAAGACACGTCACACGCGTCTTCAGGGGGGGTTCAAGGTACACAGCTGACTGTTAGATTAAGCTCTCCCACCTTTTTCTTCAGCTGTGTGTGCTCGTCTATCAGCCGACGAGACCCTTCCACATCTGCAGGAAACTCCTTCTTTGACAAAAGCTCCTGTGAAACAAAATAAACCACTTAGACATTGGACTAAATGATCTTAAATGATCTTAAATGATCTTATTGAGTTGTGTACCTGCAGGTCCTCTAGTCTGGATAACAAGTGAACTGCACTGGACATGAACTCTTCCAGAGAAACCCTGAGCTCCAGCCACTCTTCGTGGTTATAGTCTAGAGAGCCTTCAAAGTCCTCCGTCAGCTGTGAGGGGTCTACCAGCTTGGCCAGACCTTCCACTGACACCATGCTCGTCTGCTCACACAAAGAAACATCACGCAGTTAGGACCTCCAGTCACACACCAGGTGATTACCACTCAGGGTCATTTACAAATGTTCATACCACAAAAGAGATTAAGAACTAAACCAGAAAACTTGAACTGGTATTTTGAAGACAAGCACATTTTCAGACTTTGAAATGGACTGGGAAGTTGGACTCAGTAGAAATCTACAGTCCACACAATGTTCTGTCCTCATGATGGCATCATGACTTGGTGAAAGTCACCAGTTCCTCTGGTAGTAAAACACCCCCACACCATGATGCTGCCAACTTGTTGTGGAATTTATTCAAAAGATTTACATCAACAGAAACAATGACCCACACCCCGGGACAAACCCAAGACTAACTAATGAAAGACAGGTGAGAGACACGAGGTTGCAATAAAATTCATAATAAATCTGACGTTCAAACCCAGCGTGAGTCAGGAAGCACATTTGCCATAAAGAAATTGCCAAATCTATCCGGTGCTGCTTTCCTTTGTTGGCTCCATTTGTTTGAGAATTTCAAGTTTCATTAATGACCATAGAGGCCCTGAATGGACAGCTTCTTCTAGACCTGCCAGGAACTGCTGCGGCCTTATGTGTCCTCCAGACTCCTTAAAAGTGATTATTTGCTCTTTGCTGTTTGTGGTCCAAGCTGGTCCTCAGGTGATCAGGTCTTTAGTTGTCCTGAGGTCCATACCATGCCATACCATTTTATTTATAGAGCACTTTAAACAGCAAGAAGGCCAACCAACGTGCTAGACAAACAAACAAACAACAGGCAATATGCTGGTGTAGATTCTGTTGTGAAATAAAATTGTTTTTGTCTTCATGTTTCATTTTGCTCCTAATTTGCTACAAGTTGATGCAAGCAGTAGCATATCTTGTTTGGCAAGTGTTTGTGCAAAACAACTACAGGGACTTTCCACTCAACCTTGAGGGGTAAGAAGAACATCCTTGTGTTTCCGGTCTGGCAAGTGTTTGTATGAGCAGGGACTTTCCACTCAACCTAGAGGGGTA
The DNA here is from genome assembly GCA_038048925.1 of Garcialebias charrua. Lineage (NCBI taxonomy): Eukaryota > Metazoa > Chordata > Actinopteri > Cyprinodontiformes > Rivulidae > Garcialebias > Garcialebias charrua. Next base: position 29,744 of record JBBPBX010023101.1, on the reverse strand, counting down.
AGAAAAACATTCTTGTGGCATGAGTTTAGGTATCAGTCGAGGATAGAAAAACATTCCTGTAGCATGAGCTTAGGGATGGGCAACAGTGGAGAATATAAGAAGCAGACTTCCTCCTCCAGAGAAGCAACGCAGGAACAAGCTACGAGGGAGAAACTCTCAGGTTGTATGTCTCTTTGAATGTGCATTCAATGTCTTTTTCTTTCTTTCCCTCTCTCCCCACTCTTTATCCCTGGTTCTCTTTTAAACAAATATAATGGTTGTTAGAAATAGAACAAATGTATTCTGTGACTTTTTAAACTTATGAATAATTAAACTGGTTTTTGGAACTTTAAATTATGTGCGTTTGTCGTATTTTAAGTGTATCTTTCCTTTTTGATCCGAAGTGAACCAAACAACGAATTCTGGGGCGAATAAGAATACAATGCCAACAAAAATGGAGGTTCTACCGAGATGGTTGCACGCGGACAGGAAGGGGGAGTCCAGAACACTGATTAGTGACCGGTCACCTCAACAAAAAAGGTAGGCAGATTCCTGTTTAAACAAAATCTGTGATTGGGAATTTTTATAGGCAAATTTATTCAGTGTGTTGGACTCCAGTCAGTAAAGATAAGGAAATAAAACGAGTAGGTATTTATACACGTAAAAGTAAAATAATAATACCCAAGTCCCAGGTAAAACACGCAGTGGTCGAGCCTCCCAGTGAGCCGACGGGCTTCTGGAACAGAGGGGTCGGGGTTCTAGGATAAATAAATAATTTATTCGCCGCTGACCCTGTAACTCTGAGACCAAGTTAACTGTAAACTTGCTAAAGTGGTGACTAGCTTAAAAACAGTGACAATTTAGACTTACTTATAATTCGAGATTAAATAAGTAAGGGCGGGACTGGGTGAGAGTTTTTGAAATGAACGCGCTGACTTTTGCTGAAAAAATAAATAAATAAATAAATAAATAAATAAAAATAATAATAATAATAATAATCCGACAGAGTTCCAAACCAACTAGTTAAATAAAATAAAATAAAAGTAGTCACAGAATAGCTAACACAGAATACTAATCTTTTTTATGTTCTAAAATAGTGGGGTTCTTGGTACTGTGAAGAGTCAACACACAAACATACCAATCTTATTTTACACTCAAAAGGTTCTAAAAAAATATATATATATATATATATATATATATATATATATATATATATATATATATATATTTTTTCCATTGTTGAAGTTTTCTGGCGTCAGAGTCTCGCGTGAATGAAGTGCAAAAGTTGGCCTGTCCATTGTCTTCATGTTTGATGTTTGTCTTTTGTCAAAAACCATAAGACCAACTGTGTGAATGAGTTACAAGAAAAAAGTTCCTGTGTGAGAATTCGCAGTAAAAGAATCCTGGTGATCTGGCTTGCCCCTGAGGAACGTTCAGATTGCTAAAGGACATTCCTTTCGGGGAATAACTGTGGTCTCACTGGTTGTTCCAGTATCAATAAAGATTAATAGGCTTGGTGTGTGTGTGACATGGAGGAGAGTTTCAGCAAACAACTTGAGAAAACCTTGCTTAAAACATTGACCGAGCAGATTAAAATCATAAAAATAAAAAATAAAAAATGCAATGTCTTTGTCAGTTCAGGACAAAAAACAAGAAAAACTACTTAAAAAAAGGGGTTAAAAGAACTAGATCAGCACTCAGAACTAAAAAGCACTATAAACCTAATGTGGGAACAAATACTTAAAATCCGGAAAGAGAAAGACAGGTTGGAGAAGAAAAAACTGCAGCTGAGGAGTATGGTATATTTAATGTTTATGAGAAGCAATCTGAAATCTGAAACTAGCAGAAATAAGTCCAAAGAAGCATAATCCAAAATATCTGAAACAATCGGGAATTAAAAAGAAAAAAAATAAAAAATCTGAAATGAGGAGATAATATTTTATCAGTTATGTATAGAGCTCAAAATAATGCATTACCTTTAAATATCCAAATGCACTTTGTTAAAAGACAAAGTTGTTATAGTCTTAAGGGGACAAAGTTGTTTGTAAAAGTACATTAAAACGGTTTACATTTCTCCATTTTAACAGGATTAGATCATTTTCTACAGCATGAATGTGGGTGAAATGAAAAAATAGAACTTCAGCTCAGTTCTGAACGAGGGTCTGGTTTTAACCAGGCTAGAAGGCCTCAGGATTGTACAGTTTTTTGAATAAACAAATAAAATATTTGCGGACAGTTCGAGACAAATTAATTAGGGCCGAATGAACCGTCACAGTTGGAAGGATTGATCAAAAAGGATTATGACATTCTATCTCAATAATTTTAGGTTATAACACTTAAACAAACGGGAAAGTTGGAAAATTGCAGTGAACCTCCCGTTAGCATAGCATATGCCTAACAGCGGACATTTTATAACTTTGTAACGGTAGACAGCTCACATCGGATTCGCTAACAAAGCGTACAGTGGCGCGTCGTGTAGATAAACAATATCGACTTTAAATAATCCAAATTTAGTTTTTGTAGACGAACTTAGCAGCTAACAGCAAAGCTAACGAGCCACTAGGTCCGACGTGGTTTACGAGACGTAGTCTTATAATTTGTGTATAGGACGTGAGGAGGTAGAACCGAACGTATCATACTTGTATTTCCCAATATAAGAAGAAGAGATTAGTGGATTACCAATCTGGAAGACGTACTTTTGTGAATAGTTCCAGTGAATGTACACGTCTTCAGGGTTGCCAGATCTCTAGACCGAAAGAAGCGATCAGCTCCTTCAAAACAAGCACAAATAAGCGACTCAATGTCCGCGAGAAGTAAAATAAAAACCCGCCACAAGCGGCTGATCAAATTTGAAAGCGACTCCAGGGGGAAAACAAGCCCAATGCCGCTTGAAATAAGCGGACTTGGCCACTATGGGGACACAAAAGACAGTCGTTTCGTGTATAGCCTGAGCAGGGTTGCCAGGTGAGAAATGTAGAATTATCGTACACCCATCATAAACAAAATAAGTATGCTCGATAGTCACTCTATTGTTGAATACTGTAGCGTTTAACAGGCACTCACAGCTTTGTGGCGTTAGTACTGGGGGGAACACTAAAGAGCTCTACAGAAAGCCTTCTGACACATTTAGAAAAGCACGATTAGCTGGAATTTCAAGACGCCTTCAGGGTTCACGAAAAACTCCGACAGACAGTTGCGACAGGCTGATGGAAACCGGTCACAACTACACGTTCACAGAATGGCGAAATTATTGTATTTTTGGCCTTTGTCGGGATTGTTGATCGTACATCGTGCAGAGGGCAAAATTATCGTACAAATACGAAAATTATCGTACACCTGGCAAACACTGAGCCTGAGTATAATGGAGACCCCTGATGGACGAAAAAAGGTACTGCAGACAGGAGCATAATAATTTCTAGAAAAACCAAAAACAGGTCGGAGTCATTTTTATTTATTTAATTTAGTCATCCAGTTGGGTTATTCGTTCTGAAACATTTAATAAAAGTAAAAGGATGCAGGTGCAGATTTTAATAACTGTTTGGAGTCAGATGAATAAAAGAAGAGGATAGATTGGGGTTTGAAGAAAAATAAATAATAATAATAATAGTAATGAATTCAATTTATAACGCACTTTTCATTAATGGAAATCTCAAAGTGCTAAGGAGGGAGTAGCCCTCACAGACAGGTCTTAAATAAATACATCTTTAATTTTAATCTATTGAGGACATAAATTGAATCTCAATTTATAATAAGTGGAGAGTTGGACTTTAAAAATCGACTAAGGGATGACAAAGACCCGGCAGGGGGCTTTAGTCGGCCCGCAGATGAATCTGAATTATTAAAAAATAATAAAATAAAAATAAATAATAAACGCTATTTTCTTAAAAATCTGCAGTAATAAAACAGCTACGCTCGAAGCTCAATTTATGGGTTCACAGTTGCTTCCTAGATGTGGAAAATGGATTTAAAATTCATTCATTTCTAAATTTTGATGCACTTTTAACATGCAGGAAAGGGTTTTAACAGAACTGTTTTTTTGTATGTCCAGAAGCCCAGATTTAGCTTTTTTAGATTTCTCTACCTGGATTATTGAGCATGCATCAGGGTATTTAACAAAACAGTTTGTTGAATAAATGTTTTAAAACGTGCAATCACTGATCAGTTTTTTAATATGTAATGCACTTAAATGTTAAACTGAGTAAAAATGTGAAAGGACAATTAATTTAATGTTAATATCTTTATAATTTATTTATTCTTTGCACTAATACAAAGACAAAAAGTGGACCTTTAGAATGAGTATTCTGGTCTGACCCCCTTGAGATCAGATTAAGCTGTATGCGGCCCCCAGATCAAAATGAGTTTGACACCCCTGGACTAATAGTTATATACCTGGAACAACAGGCCAAAATGAAAGAGCCCACATTTTACTTTGAATAAATGAGCCACTGAGCTTAATAATTTCAAATTGACAATTTAGGAGGGCATGAAAATATACACGATACATAAATAAATCCAACAAGAAGGCAGATCTTAGAAGGCTCAAGGAATTGGCTAATTATCATAGACTGTATACTAGCAAGGGGGTCTTAGGAAATAGTAAATTATATTTTCTGAAATAAAAGTAGGCTACAGTATTTTTTGGTTTCAGGGTAAATTGATTATTTCACTTTTAGGTAAACTAATGTTTTGGATCTGTTGTGCAGATCAGATTAAAAGATGCCTCCGTCGAAGGATCCATAATAGAGCTTGTTAACAGAAAATTAATTTGATCCTGGTCTGTTAATGATTTTTTAATTTTTTAATTTTTTAAATAGCCTCATTGAACAGTGTTGATGGAACGGCAAGAGTGAGTCTTATGAATCCCACCTCATCCATACAGAACACATAATGGTAAATATGCATTAAGGTAGGCCTCTGTCAAAACACATGCAGCATCTGACTTTTGAATCTCAGCTACTGTGGTTATTGATCAGATCGGATCAGATTTAATATGAAGGCGTGTCCAGAAACTGACTCACTGTGACTTCACTGGGAAGAACACTGGACTCATATGCAACCTTGCTCAAGAACTTTGAGGGGCTTACGCAAGGAACGACTGAAAACAACAAAGGCACCAAAAGAACAAAAGACTGTCCACAAAAACTTTCAGCCGAGCAGAGGCAAAGACTTTCTCAAAGAACTGTCAAAACATGGTCATCAGACACAAATGGCCAGGATATACGGTCCGGATTTGGGGGGTCCGGACGAGAATCAGAACCCAGTGAACGTCTCACTGGGGGCTGGAACAAGAGAAAGCTGAACACGTTCTCCAAACAGACAAGAGAACAAATGGTCCTGAAGTCACTCACACCAGCAAAGGCCGCACCCCATATCGATCTGTGAGGATCTGTCGTTGATCTTAGTAGCCGGGATCAAAACTACAGTTGCTATGATAAATTTTTTAATGAAACACATAGGCAACATTTGGGGCCTGCCAGCGCGGGCTTCATGATTTTTAGTTATACTATGCTCAGGTGGATCTGACGACTTGCTTTTTCTGGTTCCTGTAACTCTGTGGTGAAGCTTAAGGAAAGCAAGGGAAATGATCCCAGCTCCTGACCCCAAAACGAGTTAACTTTTATATTTTTGTTTTTGCAGTTGTCCTTGGCGGAGTGCATGTTGGGATTCTGATGTGTCACAAGGGGTACATTTTGGTAAATGATTATAATTTTAAAGAAAATGAGATGATATCGTAGATTACAGTTAGCTATATGGTTGTGAAAACCAAATTAGTGGTGGCAATAGGCTGAGGTTTAGGAAACATCTGACACTAGTGCTAAGGTTAAAGGATGGTAAATTTAGACACAATTTCCATATAACTTTGGCATAATTGAAACAAGGTAGAGTTTTGTTTCAAAAGGGGGTTAAGAGGTTGACAGATGGTTAAAATTGGTGAGGTTAAAATTGGTCCCTAGAAATAACTAATTAGAAATAACTAGATTGTAAATGTTTCCTAGAAACAACTAGGTTGAAAAAGATGGTAAATACATTTTAGTATACAAAGAATAATAAGGATAACTGATAAATTGGCGTTATAAACAAAATTCACTTGCGTCAATATTGAGGCGGCATCGGTCTTGAACGTTTTATTTTAAATAGGAAGACAACTTAGGAAAGGGTTAGTTTAGTAGGTATACAGAGGTTTTAGATTATGAATGAACAAAATAGCCACCCATACAACATGAGGCGTCTTAAAGGTTTATATGGGCAATTAACAACAATGTTAAAGGTTTATATGAGCAATTAACAACAATGGGCCTCATGCACGAAACAGTTCGTATTCTTATCCTAAATGTCTCCTACTTTTGTTCGTACGAAGTGTTCGTACGAACATGCCACGTCAGATCCAACAAACTCTTCTATCCACAGGAAAAGCGTGTAAACGGGCTGCTTAAAGTTGATGAATCTCACCTGTTCTAAACAGCTGCGCGTGCACGCGTGAGCTTATTTACATGATTCCCACCCCTCAAAACGCCATATAAGGCTACGTTTCCTGCCTCAGAGGCAGAACGTGTACGTTCATAAAATGACAGCGAAAAGTAAAAAAGAAGAACTCTACCGGTGCGGAGGATGAAGTTCTGTGGTCTCTGAGGACAAGAAAAGAAAATCTGTCCTTATTAGCAGCGTCACTCATGGAAGTAAATGACCAGCTAAAACCAAAGAAAGTTTGTTTATAATAAATGTGGACCTCGAAACATGCATGCGTACTGGTGGCTTACTGGTTAAAGCATTGCACTGTTAGCTGTTCCTAACCTTTTTTCTACACCTCGTGGGATCGAGTCCCACAAGGTATGATTCTTTTTTTTTCCTTCTTACTTTAGATTATTTATTCATTCCAAATTAAAAAGGCTTTATGCTTTATTTCTTGTTGTATTGTAAATAGTTTTCTTGTGTTTTTTAAATCTGGAATGAATTAAAAAAAAAAAAAAACGTTGTCCTCCCACGGGAGGCGATCCCATGACCTTCGGAACTGCGACGCAGTGCTCTACTGACTGAGCCACATCAGAGCTATGACAGCAGCTGGAGGAAGTCTGTGTAAAGTCTGGCTTACCGAAGTCTGCGATACCGCGGCAAATTAAACTTAAATTAATTCATGGTTTAAGTTGATTTCAGTTTGAGATCTTCATATTAATATTGTAGTGTTAGAAAACGGCATTGATAACAAATTGATTTTCATTTAAATACTTTAATCCGTTAGTCATTATTACATTTAAAATTATAATTCGACTTCAAACAGAACCTATTGTCAAAAACAATTGTGGTGCGTGACTTTTTTAAACTCTAAACATTTCCTAAATAACGAAATATGAAGTTATTTGTGGAGTAATGCTGTCTGGATGACAGCAGACGGACCGCTCGTAAAATATACGACAGGTCCGGACCACACGTAGATTTTGTTCGTATCTGAAAAAAATCGTAGGATACGTGAACATTGTTGAATGCCACATATGCTCCTAAATCACTCGTAAGCACAGTTTAAGAACAAATCTGTGCGTACGAACGGTTCATGAATGAGGGCCAATGTTTTTTTTTTATGTGTGTGAAGCAGGATGGGGGACGCCCCTTGGAAATGCTTCCTGGCCTGCAGGCTCAAACCGCTCAAACCTGAAGTGGACCTGATCAGAGGGTGTTTAGAAATATGATGGTTCTGTAGATTTATAGCAATTGACTTGACTAGACGACATGTGACTTATTGACTCAGGAGGTGTACAATGTTTTGTGAATTATGCTCTGCCGCCGCTTGCTATGTTATTTCTATGTGTGTAATTTCTGCTATAAGCTGAGTGAAAAGGTACAGTATTTTTGTAAGTATGAACTGCCTCAAAACTACTCATAATTAACCCTAATGAAGATTAAGCCTCTTCCAAACCCAACTAACATGCATGATTCATTCTTTTTACTACTGATTTATAATTTATTGGGTGTTGTTTGCTGTGGCACATTCTGTTTATTATAGGTGGTTCCTGGAAATGCTCCAGCTGAGGGGGTAAGGATGGAACTTTATTTTTGTTTTATTGCACATTTCTGGGTACAAATTTTAATATAATATTGGAGAAATTGGCTTACGTTTTAGAATCTGATTTATCAGTACCATTGTGAGTGGGTTTATGGATAGACAGTAGAGAGTAATTTAACTCACATGGATTTACCCATGTTTGGGCCTTCTCTCAGATGAGTGAATTGGGTTAAACCGAGAGGCCCTGTTGTAATCTAACAAGTCGAAAGTTTGTGGTTTAGATTTTCTCAACAGATTTCAAAGGAGGCAAGACCAGACAGCTCTGGTCAAGTACGGACCCGTGTGGGGTCGCTGAACGCACACCACAGGCAGTGCGTGTCAATGCCAGGGGATCCACACGGTTCAGTGTGCTCCAGCCCGTGAACCAGGAAGGAGCTAAAGGATTGGGCTGGACGACAAGAAGAGCTCGCATTCAAACTCTTGTGCCTTAATAGACCAAAGTAGTCGAGTAAAGTTGCGTGCGGGCTCAGAAGGACTCTGTTTTATGGGGCCACTCGATACTGGAATATCCACACATAGCCCAGACACCTAGAGAGATAAAAACATTACATATTAGAGTTTCACATAACACGAAGAAAACTCGGGGACATAGGAGGACATTCCCGAGCACCCCAGGGGAATACCCCTGAGTACGTGTGGCACATTCAAAAAGTATATTAATGTTTCTGTGGTGGTGATATAAATCTTGTGTTCTTTCTCTATTCTTGTGTGTTCAAGGGAGACAACTGCCTTGCTGCTGGAGGAGGAACTTGGGGAACTTAAGGTTCATAATTCTGCCATATCCTAAAGCGCTTACTATTATTATCGTTCATAGTTTGCATATATTTTTTTATATATTCTACAATTTGCATATTAATCGACTGATTCAAATTGTCCTCCTAGAACATTTCTGCGTAATCCCTGGGAAAGATGTTTGCGAAGTTCATAGACATAAGAGAGAGTATGGCGCGCACCAGAAAATGTGTGATTTTATTTCTTGAGGTGGACCTCAGGAATTGAGGTCCAAAGGGGGTTTTGTTGTGAAATAAAATTGTTTTTGTCTTCATGTTTCATTTTGCTCCTAATTTGCTACAAGTTGATGCAAGCAGTAGCATATCTTGTTTGGCAAGTGTTTGTGCAAAACAACTACAGGGACTTTCCACTCAACCTTGAGGGGTAAGAAGAACATCCTTGTGTTTCCGGTCTGGCAAGTGTTTGTATGAGCAGGGACTTTCCACTCAACCTAGAGGGGTAAGAAAAACATTCTTGTGGCATGAGTTTAGGTATCAGTCGAGGATAGAAAAACATTCCTGTAGCATGAGCTTAGGGATGGGCAACAGTGGAGAATATAAGAAGCAGACTTCCTCCTCCAGAGAAGCAACGCAGGAACAAGCTACGAGGGAGAAACTCTCAGGTTGTATGTCTCTTTGAATGTGCATTCAATGTCTTTTTCTTTCTTTCCCTCTCTCCCCACTCTTTATCCCTGGTTCTCTTTTAAACAAATATAATGGTTGTTAGAAATAGAACAAATGTATTCTGTGACTTTTTAAACTTATGAATAATTAAACTGGTTTTTGGAACTTTAAATTATGTGCGTTTGTCGTATTTTAAGTGTATCTTTCCTTTTTGATCCGAAGTGAACCAAACAACGAATTCTGGGGCGAATAAGAATACAATGCCAACAATTCTCAGTCGTCCAGGACATGATAAAATCAAAAAAGGCGTTCAATACAGAACAACTGGACTTTATTTGTAACAAACAAGACGTTTCGCTCATCATCCGATAAGCTTTCTCAATTCTTTGAAGACTGTGAGAGGGAGAGAGAAGTTATAAGCAAGCTGGGCCACTGATACACACCAAACTAGGTAAATTGGAAGCTAACACACACACATATTTGGGATAACACGTGCCTGTGACCCATTCAAAGTTCAAAGTGTGAAAAAGCAGAGCTTACAGAAAGCACACACACATCCTACTGTATGTAAATTGACAAAAAACACTTCACACATTGATACCAGCAATTTAGCAATTATTTTTTTTCCTCTGTTGTTGGGCTGTGAGGTGTTTTTATCAATTTACATACATTTGTGTGTCTTCTGTCAGAGACTTCAAGGGAACCCCCTACTGTTAAGGTGTGATCTGTCAATTTACATGTATGTGTTACCTCAGCTTGCAACCAACATATGTTGGTGCGTGACTCCTTTTGCAAATCCACGTGCACACAGTCTGGTTTTGTCAGATTTCAACTTTCTAAAACTTATGGTGCGGACCTGCAGCTGTTTTCCAAGACGCATCCCACCTGATGAGAACAGAGGAGCCTCACTTGTGAATTAGATTAACAAAGACTTTGACAGGTCCCTGGTCCTCATGCACAAACCGTTCGTACGCACAGAATTGTGCGTATACTGTGCGTGCGAGTGATTTGGGATCATTTGTGGCATCCAACAATGTTTTCGTATCCTAGGATTTTTTTCAGATACGAACAGAATCTACGTGTGGTCCAGACCTGTCGTATATTTTAGGAGCGTCAGTCTGCTGTCATCCAGACTGCCTTTTCTCCACTAATAACTTTATATTTCGTTATTTAGAAAATATTTCGAGTTTAAACAATTAAATGCAACCACACATATTGGTTTAATTAAAGCGGCTTCAACACCCCCCCACGTCCACCACCTTGCGCGACCCGCGCGCGGCCCCCGCCCCACTCATGTCGACCACCCGGTGTGCCACGCAACGCGCCCCCACTCATGTCGACCACCCGGTGTGCCACGCAACGCGCCCCCACTCATGTCGACCACCCGGTGTGCCACGCAACGCGCCCCCACTCATGTCGACCACCCGGTGTGCCACGCAACGCGCCCCCACTCATGTCGACCACCCGGTGTGCCACGCAACGCGCCCCCACTCATGTCGACCACCCGGTGTGCCACGCAACGCGCCCCCACTCATGTCGACCACCCGGTGTGCCACGCAACGCGCCCCCACTCATGTCGACCACCCGGTGTGCCACGCAACGCGCCCCCACTCATGTCGACCACCCGGTGTGCCACGCAACGCGCCACGCGCCTCTGTCGGCACACACACACACACACACACACACACACACACACAGCGCTGCTGCAGAGACCCAGGGGAGAAGAAAGGCGAAACAGCTTGTCTCATGTCATTTTTAATATAAACTGCCTGTTGACTGTGGGCGCTCACTGATGTCATCTGTATTCTGTGTGGGTCTGCGCTCAGATCCGGGGCTGACACTATGATCAAAGGCGAGTCAATTTTAATTCGCCAAACGCGTTTGTGTGTTTTCTGACGCATAAAAGCCGGAATGAATGGACACTTCCTGCTCGCGGTGGCAGGAAACTATATCCTTATATGGTGTTTTGAGGGGTGGGAATTATGTAAATAACCTCTCGCGTGCACGAGCACGTGAATAGAACAGGTGGGATTCATCATTATTTACACAGCTCATATACACACATTTCCTGACTATAGAAGACGTTGTTGGATCTGACGTGGCATGTTCGTACGAACGCTTCGTACGAACAAAAGTAGGAGGAAGTTAGGATAAGAATACGAACATTTTTGTGCATGAGGGCCAATGTGTGAAGTGTTTTTTGTCAATTTACATACAGTAGGATGTGTGTGTGCTTTCTGTAAGCTCTGCTTTTTCACACACTGAACTTTGAATGGGTCACAGGTACGTGTTATCCCAAATATGTGTGTGTGTTAGCTTCCAATTTACCTAGTTTGGTGTGTACCAGTGGCCCAGCTTGCTTATAACTTCTCTCTCCCTCTCACAGTCTTCAAAGAATTGAGAAAGCTTATCGGATGATGAGCGAAACGTCTTGTTTGTTACAAATAAAGTCCAGTTGTTCTGTATTGAACGCCTTTTTTGATTTTAAACAACAGGCAACACACACAATGAAGTACAAAACAGAATATAGACATAAAAACGTTGCAGATAATAAATAAAACGATCAAACACAGATCATCTGGTGTTGGATGGGTCTTTAAATGGGATTTGAACACAGAGAGGGAGGGGCCTGTCTGGCAATCAGAGGTAACTCATTCCAGAGTCTTGGTCCTGCTACAGAGAAGACCCTGTCACCTCTGTGTTTAAGACGAGTTCCTGGAACTGTTAAAAGTACCCGGTCCTCTGACCTCAGAGAACTTCTCCACTTCTCTCCCCAGCTTGGCGCTGCATCGGTGTCCATCGTTTGCTTTTAATTTTCTAAATGTGTTTTTATTTGTTGTTTCATTTTCTTTTTGGCTCTTTTTTCTTTCATGAAACATTTTTTGCAGAGCACTTCATCCAGCAGCCGATGTTTTTGTATGAGCTTAATGCACAAATTTACAAGAGGGTGCAGATTCCTCAGGAGGTTCTTCAGGAGGTTCCTCAGTAAGAACGTCACATTCTTTGTTTCTAAACATGGTGTTTTACAACAGTTCATTAATAAAAGACAACTGAACAATGAAACATTCACGTTTTGAACATGAATCTGACCTCAAAGGAAAACTTTGCACTTCCAAAGTTGGTCTTCTGTTTCTGCCAGAAGTTGTCTGGTTTGATGATGAGCGCCACGCAGATGTCTGCAGGGAAGAACTCCTGCAGCGTCTTGAGCAGAGGCTTGATCAGCTCCCACTTGGAGCCGCGCATGTCCAGGATGACGGTGAAGCCTCGTTTGCACACGTCCTCGCTGATGGCAGAAAGAGAACATGCAGGTGAGGAGAAGACATTCATTACCCATCTGCTCCCCACAGACTCATGTTCCAGCTGCTGTTGTTACACTGCATTATTTTACATTTTTAGTGTTTAGCATATATCTTAGATCTTTTAGCATATTGTTTGGCGTATATCTTAGATCCTTATATACTGTTTCTTTTCACACTTTGTATTTTTGCTATTGTTGGATGTAACTGGGACCCTGAGTACATCATTTTGTTCCACCTCATGTACCAATGTAATGAGAGCAACAATAAAATTGACTTGAACTTGAAATGCTGCTATTATGGTTTCATGATGGCCTGCCATCAAACAGCAAAGATGGATGGTAATGTTTCTGCTTGTGTGTCTGTGAGTGAAACATTCAATAAGTAATCACTGGATCTTCATGTGAAGAACAACCTTCTCATTTCAGGCTGTTTGTGTCAGCTGTACGGGCCACAAGTAGTCAGGTGTCTTCTTGGGAAAAAAACTAACGGAAAAGGACGGTACTCTTGTGTAGATAAATATTATTCCAACATTATCAGCACCTGCCCTGGAAACTCTAAACAGCTCTTCTCCACAATAACTCGTCTGCTTAATCCCATTAAACAAACTCATGAGGACTCTGCTCAAAAATACAACCTGTTTCTTTCATCTTTTAAAACAAAGTTGACACTATCAGATCTCAGCTCCACAACCTCCCTGATCTTAGTTTACCATCTACCTGTCTGCATTCTGGGTCCCTGAGCAGCTTTGATGAAGTTGTTCAGAGTGAGGTGGAGACCATCATCAAGAAAATGAAGCCTTCATCCTGCGCCCTGGATCCCTTCCCCTCATCTCTCATAAAATCCAATCACTCTGCAATAAGCCCATTAATCACACAAATAATAAATCAGTCTCTACAATCTGGTCATGTTCCACTGCCTCTAAAAACTGCCATCATTAGGCCTCTTCTGAAAAAATCTAATTTGGATCCCGACATTTTTTCTAATTACCGCCCAATTTCACACCTCCCTTTTCTGTCTAAAGTGCTGGAAAAAGCTGTTGCTGCTCAGCTGCAGGACCACCTACAACAACACTCCCTGTATGAGAAGTTCCAGTCTGGATTCAGAGCAGCTCACAGTACAGAGACTGCATTGCTGAGAGTTACCAATGATGTCCTCTTGGCTGCTGACACTGGCTCTCCCTCCATCCTTGTCCTCCTTGACCTCACTGCAGCCTTCGACACTGTGGACCATAGTATCCTCCTCCACCGTCTTCATGTGGAGGTCGGTCTCTGTGACACAGTCCTGGACTGGTTCAAATCTTTCCTCTCCAATAGGCTGGAATGTGTTAGTCTTGGCAACGCCACGTCCCAGACAGTCTGTGTCTCCTGTGGTGTCCCTCAGGGGTCGGTTCTGGGGCCCCTGCTGTTTTCCCTTTACATGCTGCCTTTAGGTCAAATTATTAATCAGTTCAACATTTCTTTTCACTGTTATGCCGACGATACACAGCTTTACATCAGGACTGGAGCATCCTCATCTTCCACCTTGTCATCTCCATCTTCACTCACTGCCCTCTCTGCCTGCCTGGAGGCAATTAGGGCATGGATGAATCAGAACTTTCTTCAATTAAACTGCTCCAAGACTGAGGCCATACTGATTGGCACCCCTCACCAGGTACAAACATCTCCTATAACAACACTTTCCTTTTCTGGACAAGACATCCCCCTCTCCACCTCTGTTACTAATCTTGGAATAAAAATGGACTCCAATCTTACATTTGAAAATCACATTAAGCTTCTGTTTAAAACTTGCTTCTTCCATCTTCGAAACATCTCCAGACTTCGCCCATCCCTAACTTTTTCTGATGCTGAGAAGCTCGTCCATGCTTTTGTCTCCTCCAGGCTCGACTACTGCAACTCCCTGTTTATTGGAATCCCTGGCAAAAACCTTCAGAAACTTCAATATATTCAAAACAGTGCAGCAAGGATTTTGTTGAGAGTTCGTAAATTTGAACATATTACACCCATTCTCCATAACCTCCATTGGCTTCCTGTCACCTACAGAATTCAGTACAAAACTGCTCTCATTACACATCAATGCTTACATTTTTTTATTTGATTTGATGTTTATTCATTCATTTTAAAAGAACAATACAAGACAGTTTCATCAGATACAAGAATACAAGTAGGATAAAATGAAGGGAGCAGAAAGAAGATGAAATCTTATTATATCTGCCCCTTATTTCACAGTTTGTTCAACCAATGATAACCTTCAAGCAACATCACAGAATGAATAATTCTACTTATTTTTCTAACTGTAATACATAAACTAGATCACAAAATGAATAATTCTACTTAATTTTTCTAACTGTAATACACAAACTACATCACCCATAATTCTACTTAATTTTTCTAACTGTAATACACAAACTACATCACAAAATGAATAATTCTACTTAATTTTTCTAACTAATACACAAACTACATCACACTTAATTTTTTTTTTTTTTACATGGAACTTCACCAGATTATCTGAAGGATATTCTTATTCCATACTCATCCACCCGGTCTCTACGATCACAGAACAGTAATCCCCTTCACATTCCTCGAACCAAATTAAGGACCATGGGAGACCGGGCTTTCAGTGTGGCTGTCCCCCGCCTGTGGAACTCCCTCCCTGACTGACTGAGAGCTCCACAGTCACTGGTTGACTTTAATAATAATAATAATAATAATAATAAACTTTATTTGTATAGCACCTTCCTACAATGCCTTGCATTGACCAAGGTGCTTAACAGGATAAAAAGATGAATAAACTGGAACAATAAATCAATGAAAATAGAATAAGAAACAACAGCAATAAAAGAAGGCAATGGAAATAAAAATGCTACATACTAAAATACCAAAAGTAATAAAAGTTACACACTGAAAGCTTTTTTGAACAAGTGGGTCTTCAGTCTGGTTTTGAACAGAGTCAGATCAGAGGTGGCACGCAGCTCAAGGGGGAGGCTGTTCCAGGCTTTTGGGCCGGCAACAGAAAATGACCGGTCTCCCCATTGTTTGTACCTTGAGCGAGGCACCTCCAGCAGGTGTTGACTGGCAGATCGTAAATCTCTGCCGGGCTGATGGGCTTTCAAAAGTTCTGAGATGTACAGAGGAGCAAGTCCATTCAGAGCTTTGAAAACAAACAGCAGCAGCTTGAACTGTATCCTGAACTGAACCGGGAGCCAGTGTAGAGAGGACAGGACAGGAGTGATGTGTTCATATTTTCGTGTGTTGGTCAAAAAGCGCGCGGCAGAGTTCTGTACAAGCTGTAAACGGGAGATGGAGGATTGATTAATACCAACATACAAAGCATTACAATAGTCAAGTCTGGAGGTCACAAAGGCATGGATGGCCTTCTCCAGATCACCACGGCTGAGAAATGACTTGACTTTGGAGAGCAGACGGAGCTGGAAAAAGCTGGTCTTGACAACAGAACTGATCTGTTTATCAAACTTTAAGTTGGAGTCAAGCTGCACTCCAAGATTTCTGACCACCGGGTTGAAGTGGGGGAGGGGAAAACCAACACTGGGACTGGGAAGGATGTTGCTGGTGTCACCAGGAGCACTAAATAAAATGCATTCAGTTTTATCTGTGTTTAGGTGGAGGAAGTTTTGAGAGAGCCAGTGCTTAATGTCATTTAAGCAGTTGACAAGAGTGTTTGAACTGGGTGAGGGGTTGGGAGTGACTGGCAGATAGATTTGTAAATCATCTGCATACATGTGAAAAGACAGGTTATGACGTGCAATGACCTTTCTTTTTAAGCAAGCCTACCCTGCCTCCTTATTTGTTTGTTTGTTTGTTTATTTATTCATTTCATTTCCATTAAAACAATACAAATTTCAAGAGAAAAAAAAAACCTATAAAATGAAAGGCGGCAGAAGAAGAATTAAATCTTATCAATTCTGCCCCTTCTTAACAAAATCAATTCAAACAATCAATTCAAGCAATAATCACAAATAATACAACGAAACCCAAAACATATCACAATTTTTCTTTATAGTTTTTGCTAATATTAACTAACTTAACTATATCTCATCAGCATTATATTCTTTATCCTTTTCTTAAATACAAATAATGATTCCTCATTTTTAATATCATTATTCAAACCATTCCATAGATCAATTCCCCTCATTAAAGTAGACCTACCCCGCAAACTTGTTCTAAACTTTGGCTTAACAAAAATATCAGTTCCTTTTAAATTATAGCAACTGCTCCTTTTTACAAAATACGCTTGTACGTTCGATGGTAAATTGTGATTCTGAGCCCTGTACATTAGTAATAGAATAAAGTAGTCTACCAAATCATAAAACTTGAGTAATTTCAGTTGATGAAATAAAATACTTGAAGGATGACAATAATGTTTTCTTGAGATAATTCGTACAGCTCTTTTTTGTAAAATAAAAATAGATTTGGTTGCAGTTTTACAAGCTGTACCCCAGACACCAATACAATAAATTAAATTTGGCACAACAATTGTATTATACAGTAAACACAAAGCCTTGTCTGTCAGTAAGTCCCTCGTTTTATATAGTACTGCCATGGACTTAGACATTTTAGTTCTTACAAAATTTATATGTTTTTTCCATGACAATTTATCATCGATTATCACACCCAAAAACTTTACTTCATTCACTCTTTGTATCTCCACACCATCAATCTTGAAAAGAAAATCCATAGTTGACTTTTTTTTACTAAATATCATATAATTAGTTTTTTCCACGTTCAGTGATAACTTGTTTAATTTAAACCAAGTTTGAATTTTGTCAAACTCCATCTTCATTAATTCAAACGTCTGATTCAAGTCTCTACCCGAGCATAAAAAAGTAGTGTCATCTGCAAATAAAACACACCTTAGAATCCCAGACACCTTAATTAAATCATTTACATATAAAATAAACAACTTAGGGCCAAGCACTGAACCTTGTGGTACTCCACACGAAATACTGCATAGTTGAGATCTCACATCATCAATTTGTACAAACTGTTTTCTGCCCTTCAAATAACTAGATATCCACTGTATGGCTAGACCTCTAATACCGTACTGTTGCAATTTTTCAAGTAAAATGGTGTGGTCAATGGTGTCAAAAGCCTTTCTCAAATCAACAAACAGACCCATACAATACTGCTTATCATCTATTGCTGAAGTAACCTCTTCTATCAGTTCCATAAGAGCCAAACTTGTCGAATTATTTGATCTAAAACCATACTGACTATTACTCAAGATATTGTTTTTATCAAGAAACTTGTCCAGTCTGGACACAAATAATTTTTCAAGGATTTTTGAAAACTGTGGCAACAAAGAAACAGGTCTATAATTATTAAATAAACATTTCTCCCCATTTTTAAAAATTGGAACCACCTTTGCAATTTTCATTTTTTCAGGGAATATACCTTTAGAAAGTGATAAATTACAGATGTGTGTAAATGGCTCTATAATATGACTTATTATCTCCTTCACAACCATCATATCCAAATCATCACAGTCTTTAGATCTTTTATCAGTAAATTGTCCAACAACCTTCATTATTTCTTCTTTAGTGGTTCCATTTAAAAACATACTGTTTACACAACCACTGATTAAATAACTCACGTTTTCATCTATTTTAGGAATTGAGGTTGCAAGATTAGATCCCACATTTACAAAATAATTATTGAAACCATTTACAATTTCTTTGTCATCATGAATTTCTACATTATTTTCCACAAAATGTTGTGACAATCCCATGTTACCCTTATGTTTATTTAGAACACTGTTAATTACTCTCCATGTCGCCCTCATATCACCACTGCATTTATGTAATAATTGACTATAGTATTCCCTCTTATGTTTTCTTATAATCCCTACTAACTTATTTTTGTACTTTTTATATTTTTCTTCAGCATCCTGTGTTCTAGACTTTATGAAACGTGAATATAGATTATTCTTTTTTTACATGCATTCTTTAATCCATTAGTCATCCAAGGATGATCTACTTTTTTATCCTTAATGTAGATTTTCTGCATACAATTTTTTTAAACAAATTTTCAAGGATCCTCATAAATTCATCGTAAGATTTGTTTACGTCATCAACATAAACTTCATCCCATTTTTGTATGTCTAGATCTTCTTTGAATTTGTCTAATGCTTTTTTTGATGTATTTATTATATTATGTTTTCTTTTAATTGTTGTTGGTTTACTATCATCACTTTTGTAAATTGAAAAAACCGGTAAATGATCACTGATATCCATCATCAATATACCACTTATCACCTCCCCATCTGTTATGTTTGTGAATATATTGTCAATTAATGTTGCACTTTGGGTAGTAATTCTCGTCGGATTTGATATTAACGGATATAGATTTAAACTATACATTGAATTTACAAATATACTGATATTATTAGGATCTGCCTTGTTATCTAAATCAATATTGAAGTCACCACATAAGAAAACTTTTTTATTTTTGCTCTTAACTAACAACTCCAATATTTTATCATTAAATATCTCTATCTTTGAAGATGGTGATCGGTAGACACAGCTTATTATAATGTTTTTTCCACATTTGTTTATAATTTCCACTGTGATCATTTCCATCATATTGTCAACAACAATTGACATATCTTTAATTAATTTACATTTTATTTCCTTGTTTATAAATAAAGCCACTCCTCCGCCTTTTTTATTTTTCCTATTCATATGATGTAATTCATATCCTTCAATATGTATATTATTTATATTATCATCATTAAGCCATGTCTCCGACAATGCTATTATTTTGAAAGTTTTATTAATGTTTTTGAGATTATCTAACATGTATGATAAATTTGCATTTATACTTCTACAGTTTAGGTGAATTAAAGAAAGATCATCATCTGTTATATTCACATCAATAAACTGCTCTTCATTATAGTATTTACTTTCTTTTTTAGTTGGAAAAAGACTTCTCTCGAATTCCTCATCAACATTATATATTTTAGATATCGAATCATCATGCATCATCATTAACCGTGTGCTTCTTCATCATGTTGATTTACTTCATCATAACTTTGTTTAGACATAACAGGACATAGACACCTTCTATACTATCCAAATTTTTCCAAATCTTTCACATCTTGTATCATTTTTGCCTGCGATCCTTCCTGTGCCCGTACCTGTCAAGACTGCGTTTTTGAGTTTCACTAATAAACTGAACACTGGAGAAGTTTTAACAATTTTATTAAGAAACAGGAAACTGGAATGGGTCTTGATCGTCACCGGTAACTTGAGTTCTGCACAAGAGATTAAAATATTAGTGACAGGGCTTGAACAGGTAGATGTTTTTATCTTAAATAAAAACACTAACCTTTTTAGGCTGTTTCTGATCAGAAGGGAATTCCTTGATGACGTAGGCCGGTGGTGACGTAGTCCAGTTTTACTTCCTTGTTTACGTTGGTGCTTCGTGCGGACTTTCACACGAAGGGGATTTTCCTTGGTTCGAAGCGAGGTCATACACAGGTTGGCAGAGAGGCGAATAATGTTGAAAGAGGCAGGCTTTACTCGTGGTCGTGAAAGGCAGTCTTGGGTTCGTTTCCGTGAGGCAGATGGCTGAACAGGTCCGACAAGGAGAGAGGCAGGAGGGCGAAGTCCAGTAGCGAGTGCAGGAGTCAAAACCAGGGAAGCAGAGTCCGAGACAGTACCAATAGGGGCTGAGGCGAGAGACGTGAGACCAAAAAACCAAAACAGAGTCGTAGCAAGCAAGACAGGACAAGACATGGGCGCTGGACAATTACTAGGCAAAACCGTTCATAAATCTGGCAAGGAATGACTGTGGACGTGGAACTTAAATACAGGAAGAAACAGGTGAGTGCAATGATCGTTAATGAGGCATTGGGCAGGAGGGCGGAGGGAACAATGATGTGATTGCTGTGAACATGACATGATAAACTAAGAATATAACAATAACTCATGGAAGACAGAACGTGGATCATGACAGTACCCAGATCTTTCCATTTCTTGTCCACGTAGACACTACCTTTTCCTTTTTCCTTAACAATCTTGCTTCGTGTGCAATAATTCCATTTTTTTGTCAAATGTTCGTTTATATAAACATTTGTTCCCTTGATTTTATTTGCTTGCATGATTACTGTATTTCTAGCTTTTCTACTAATAAATTTTACAACGATAACCGGTTTGGATTTTTCAACTTTGTTAGGCAAGGTATGACACAAAGATATGTCTTCAGAATTAATTTCTATTTTCTTATTTTGTAAAAAAGTCACAACTTGCTCTTCCAAAGATCGCTGTTCCTGTGAAGACGCATTTTCAGCAGTTCCATCACTGGTAGTGGTCTTTTTGTCTGAACGAGTTTTAATCACAAGACCGGATATTACGAGATTGTCTTGCCTTGCGTTTATTTCAAGTTCCTCGACTCTATGTTCAAGTTCCAGAATTTTTTTATCCTTCAAATTTATTTGTAATCTCAATTGTTTCACTTCATCCAGCAGAAGTTTCTGTTGGGTTGATACGTTCCTGAGCTCTTCACTCATAAAGTTCAGAGATTTTTTTATCTCCTCCAAATCATCCGTGTTAGTCTCCATCAGATCCTGTTTTTTTGCTTTAGATTTTACCATTTCTGTACTCACAAAATGTGACACTCGCCCGTTGGTGTTGGTTTATGAAGTCTTCAGCCTTTAGCAGTTAGCCTTTAGCCTACTCCACCAGCCCTCGATCTCCACCGCAGACCGGCGTCCTCCACCCTTTGAACCAGGAAGTAGAAACTCGCCGGCTCAAGCTAGATTCATAGGCTGTGTCTCAATTCAGGGGCTGCATCCTCATGAGTGCGCATTTGTCGGCCGCATACGTCATTGCCCCGCGCGGAGGACTGTCCCAATTCGAAGACTCCTCCTCATGCGGCCGAGGAATGCGGCCTACTTCCTGCCGAAATCGAAGGATGCATTCGTGAATCCTTCAAGACGGAGGCTATCCCAGAATTCATAGCGCCAGCAGAGATTTTGCGGGGGTGGGACTTTCTGCGCGCAGTGTCGGGACTGCTGCGTGTTGAGTCATCAGCTCGTTTTAACAACAACCTCAGCGCGAATATTCATTCAACCTTTATTTAGTCATCTCAAACAACCTCAGCTCGAATATATCTCATTAAAATTTAACTACAGAAACGACAAAAAAAATGTGTTAGCTGAATATACAGTATATTAGTGTTTCTGAGTTTACTGTTTTTGAAGAACTGATTACAAATCAGATTATTTTACACGTGCGAAGCAAGGATTTTCTGAGGGGCAATCTTTTAAAACCCAGAGTGGACCTACGAGTTGCAAGTTGTCCAGTAGCTCAGTTGGTAACTCAACCTGCGATTGGTGCAGAGATGCTTTTCTCGAAGCTGGTTCGAATCTCACTCGGTACGGTTAAAACTTATTTTACGTTTGTCTTTTATTGGATAAAAAAAAAGAAGGAGTTTCACAAACTCCTTCCTTTTAATCTCAGTCCTCATTTTTTTATCCAATAAAAGACAAACGTAAAATAAGTTTTAACCGTACCGAGTGAGATTCGAACCAGCTTCGAGAAAAGTATCTCTGCACCAATCGCAAGTTGATTTACCAACTGAGCTAATGGACAACTTGCGTTTTGGAGGTCCACTCTGGGTTTTAACAGATCGCCCCTTATAAGCTGATTTGTAATCAGTTCTTAACAAACAGTAAACTCAGAAACACTAATATATATACATGTATTCAGCTAACTAATATATTTTAGCGGCGTCCCTTCTCTTTCCACACACACCAAGCGGCACACAAGAACTTCCCACCCACTTCAAGAGAACGCCCCACCCACTTCAAGAGAACGCCCCACCCACTTCAAGGCCGGCAAACCTGAAGGCTAGACCGTCCCATTTCAGCAGTTTCGCTCAGCCCACCCGGTCTTGTGAGTGCGTGGCCTACTCGGCCCAGCTAGGCTGGGTCCTCATGAGGATGCAGCCCCTGAATTGAGACACAGCCATAGTCGACGCGTCGCGCAGCGCGCGAGGGTGTGCCCTCCAAAAGTGACGCAATTTCACAGTCCCCGCCCCTGCGCGTTGGCCCCGCGCAGGGGATTAGCGCGTGCCGTGCACCTCTGAATTTTTGAAACTCCGCAAGCCTAGAGCGCGCGCCGCGCTCAGTGACGTACGGACTGGGCTCAAAACAAGATGGACGCTTTCGAAGCTGCTCTGGCTGAACTCATCCGCATGTATCGCCATTTGTATGATCCCTCTATGAGAGAACACAAAGATGTGCAACTGGCACAGAGTTCATGGAAGGAGATTGCAGAAGCGATGCAGAAGGAGGAAGAAAAACATGCGGGATCGCTTCGTGAAGGCCAAAAAGAGGGTGATCAGAAGTGGCGATCCTGGCACCAACAAACCGGTGCCAATCCTCGTTGTGGAGCTGAGTTGGCTGTCGAGTTTTATAAAACACCGAGAAAAGGACACAAATATGGAAAAAGAGGTAAAAATGAAAGAAAAAAAAAGTTAGTACTGCTTTTATTACAGCTAGCTTAGCATGGAATACAGCAGGCCATGCTGTGCAGCCTGCCGTGTTGTTTCCCCTTTGTCGTCATAGATATAAACAATAAACTGTGAGAATGAATGACCAAAACATGGCTTAATGAAAATATAAATCAAGCTGCTGACCAGTAAATGTGAAATAGTGGAAATAACCATTTTAGATCTGCACACCTCAACTGTAAACAAATTTAGCCTGTGTGTGTGTTGATGCTTCACCTTCTGTTTATTAAGCTAACAGTTACACAAACATTTGTTTTTATTTAACACATATGTGCATTGTATCCGTTACCGTTTCATTTTGTACTGATGGATGTCAATGTCTGTTTTTTAGCCTGAAGAAACACCACAGAGCCAAGCACAGGACGATACATGGTGCCTCGACCAGACTGTCACCCCATTCGACCAGACCTTCACCCCTATCGACCAGACCCTCACCCCCATGGACCAGACCTTCACCCCTATCGACCAGACCCTCACCCCCATGGACCAGACCGTCACCACCATCGACCATGAGTACATCACACCCATCGTCTCTCACAACCTCACGCCTACTGGCCATGAAACTGGCAGTACTTCAAATGCAGGGTGTTTTCCTCTGCGCAGGTCCTCCACGCCAATTCCTCCCTGTCCAACGGTGCCCATACCCGTACCACCTCGACACTTGCCAGGGTCAAGCAGCAGTAGCAGAAGCGACAGCCCTAGCATCAGCTCACTCCGTTGGTGTTGGTGAAAACTTTTTATACTTTTATACTACTATGAAAAAGTACTATGCAAAAACTCAGGACAGTATTACACTTTATTTCATTTTATGTTTATTAAATGTTGGTGAAAACTTTTTATACTTTTATACTACTATGAAAAAGTACTATGCAAAAACTCAGGACAGTATTACACTTTATTTCATTTTATGTTTATTAAATGTTGGTGAAAACTTTTTATACTTTTATACTACTATGAAAAAGTACTATGCAAAAACTCAGGACAGTATTACACTTTATTTCATTTTATGTTTATGGATATTAAATGTTGGTGTTGGTGAAAACATTTTATACTTTTATACTACTATGAAAAAGTACTATGCAAAAACTCAGGACAGTATTACACTTTATTTCATTTTATGTTTATTAAATGTTTTAGTGTTTAAATAGTTATTGTTGCACTGAGGGACAGAGAGAAATGCAATTTCAATCCTGTGTATGTCCTGTACATATTACTGTTTTGAGAATAAAGCTGACTTTGACTTGACTTTGATTCAAATGATACATTTGTAATGCATAATTACACATTTATCAATTATTTTTAGACAGCATGCAATTTTTGCACACATTAAAATCAAAACACTATTTCTACAGGTTTCTCCACATTCCACTTCACATTCCTGGTGAAATAAAGGCTACTACACATTGAGATTTTTCGTGTCAGGTAGCAATGCTTCATTTTAATGCAATATGGGACTTATATTTACAATGCCATTTCAGGTTTCCAAATAATTCTAACATCTAATGTTCTTACAATTATAAAAAAGTCTTTCATACCAAATTTTATGTAATACAACTGTTAGTGGCTTTGTAAATACAATATGCAAACAAAACAGACGGAAAGCTGAAGTGGATATTTCAATGTAGTTTCATTTTATTTAAAATCATTAACATTCAAATACATATAGCAATATACAATATAGCTTGGCACACCTCTATCAGGGAAACCGTAGTTGCACCAAGTTTGTAGCTGGCTGCTACACTTTTCTGGCTGCTACCTGAAGCCAGGATTCTTAAAGTCACTGCCAAACGCTCGGGTAATGTCACAGGGCTGCTGTGGGTCCTTCCATGTCGTATGAAAGGCGAAATACGATGTAGCAGGTCATCAAATCGGCGTGCAGACATGCGGAAGTAACTGAAGTGCATTTCTTCGTCAATTCTCCGCATCGGCATCACCAGCATGTTATATTCCCCACCAGTACGTCTCTGAGAGTGTAATGGCCGAACATACCATCTCCTTCTGCGTCTTCTTCGTCTCATTAAAATTGCAAGACACAATAACTGTTGTTCTATTATAATTTGCTCCTCTAATAAAGACAGTTCAAGAATGAAGCGAGCGGGAAGCCATTTTGTTTGTGTTGTGACGTCAAACAGTTCTTCTTCTACGGTAGATTTCTTCTTCTACACCCTTTCTTGTAACATATGCACAGGTTTGATAGGGTACTGCCACCTGCTGGTCGGTAAAAGAACAGCACTTTGCCATGCGCCGCCGTGCGTCAACCATAAACACAGAGGCGACACTATAAACTCATTTTGCCGCACGGCTGAGTGCACGCGCGGCGCGCGCGCTCCAGCCTGCGGACCAAAGCGAAAGTCTAACTCAGCCTTCAGACTCCCCTCGGATCCACGGCTCAAATTCGTCCCAAAACTGGAACGTAGCTCCACCGACGCTTGTCCTCGACACCGACGCCTCTCCTCCCCGCAGCAGCAACGGACCCCGGCCCAACAGCCGAAGAGCAGCCAGCTTCAGCAGGCTCCCAAAGGTAGGTCGCTAGCCAGCGACACGGCCCGGAAGGCTAATGACCAAACAATCCGGTCCCACGGCTTGTTTGTCCGTCAAGCCAAAGACGAACTTTTAAACTCACTCGATCAGCAGAGCAAGTTCAGTTCACAGATTCAGTGTGACTCTGTATCATTTTGATGACAACTTGCTTGATTGATTGAGTAAATTAAACGTCCCGTGCAGCGCGACGTTCACCTGTACGTCCGCATGGCATACAATACTTATGATTCTACCTTTGATCTTAGTTGATACGATCATTGTTTTTACTTGTTTTATCACTTGTTTTTATTTGTTTGTGTTGTACGTGCGTGCGTGCGTGTGTGTGTTGTGCGTGCATGCGTGCGTGCGTGCGTGCGTGCGTGTGTGTGTTGTGTGTGTGTGTGTGTTGTGCGTGCGTGCGTGCGTGCGTGCGTGTGTGTGTGTGTGTGTGTGTGTGTGTGTACCTGGGCACAGTGGACAGGTAGGTGACCAGCCTCCTCAGGTCTTCCTGTTTTATTCGGTCATGGTTGCTCCGAGCAGGAAATGTTAGGATGGGTCCTCCTCGTTTGTCCCTCCCACCTACACAAATCAAACAAACGTTAAAGTGTTTGTGTTGAATTAAATATTTGTGACATTTTAATTAGTCATGAAATGACAAACTCTACTAGCAATAACAGCATTGTAAGTGGGGGACAGTAAAGGAGGCCATCTTTGTGAAAAGAAACCATCCATCATTAAACAGAGGTGGAGGCCTCCGGGTTCAACTGTCCCCCTCTTACAATGCTGTTATTGTTAGTATCACTCAGCCCTCTGTGAATAGCAAACAACCATCAGGGTGCTAACGATCCATCGTTAGGCTGATGGTCCTCCTTGATCATGTGAGCAGCTGGTTTCAGCTGTCATCAGCAAACTGGTTGATCCACTGTGAGAGGGTGCTATTTATAAGACTGAGCTGAATACAGCAGCTCAGACTGAGGAAGTCTTTCGGACGAAAGACGAAACGTTTCTACAGTTTTTTTTTTTTTTTTGTTTTGTTTTTTGAATGTCCAGAGGACCAGACTTAGCTTTTTTAGATTTACTAAATGTATTTTTATTATTTTGCATTTTATAATCTTTATGTACTGTATTTTATATTTCAATTTGTCGCTGATATTGTTTGATCTGTATTACACTGTATTGGTTTGTTAAGTGTCCTTGGGTGTCCTGAAAGGCACTTTTAAATAAAATGATTATTATTATTATTATTATTATTATTATTCTCTGAAGTGTCTGGGCACATGACATCTTGTTGAAACACAAAAACCACAGCTGTAGTTGAGTTGTGGAGGCAACAGGAGATAAACCAGAGCTCCCTCTCCTCAGAGACATTTCCCAGCTCTACCTGGGAGACCCTGAATTGTTTCCAGACCAGGGAAGATACACACTCCCTCCAGAGAGATCTACGTGCCCAGAAAACCTCCAAAGAGTTGAGGAGGCATTCTGATCACATCAAACTCCTGTCTCCTCAGCTGACTCCTTTAGATCCAGAGTAGCAGCAGCTCTTCTCCTCGCTGGTCCTGGATGATGGAGCTCTAAGGCTGAGTCCCCACACTCTATGAAGGAAGTTCGTTTCAGCTGCTTGGATCTGGTTCTTTGGGTCCTGAGCCCGATGTCATGACCACAGTTGAGGACTGGGCGTACACAGACCAGTAAATTGTACATTTTTGTATTTTGCCATCAGCCTAAATGTGCATCAGCAGAAACACAATCAGTGCCTCTTCAAAGCTGAACAAGTGTTACTGTCAGTAACATCTGACATACGGAAACAAAATGTACAATTGTCAGAGAGTTAGTGAGGGAAGATTGGAGTTCAACTCACCCGACACGAAGGCGACTTTCTCCTTCAGCATGGGCAGAACATCAGAGGCCTTGATGCCCTCAGTCCTGAAGGAGCCTGGAAATAGATGGGACAGAAGATCACATCACATCACAGCCTCTCTTATGGAGTAAGCCACCTTACTCCTTACTCCCTCCTTGAGAAGGGGTTCTCTGCAGACCAAAAGTGGGCGTTTCTGGAGAACAGGTGTTTCTAGAGGACAAACACTGATTGGCTAACTGTATTTGTTGGCTCTTTAGGTAAGTTACGTCAGATCTTTTTTTTTAACTGAAGGTTTGTAAGAAACAGCGTAATATCTGCTGTCAAACACAAGAAGATTCTCTTTTGCTCTTGGGTTGTAGCTGCAGCTGACACAGGTTGGCTTCAGTGTGGTCTGAGTACAATGAAATATGAAGCATCTGATGCTAAACCTGCTCCCATTTGTCAAAAAGGCTGGTCTCAATGAAAGATCATGAGTCCTGTGATGAGATAAGGGCCCAAAACAAAATGTTCTCTTTAGAAGTGCTCTTCTATGAGAGCTGATGTATGAAAGGAGCTGAAACATGGAGTAGGATTGAAAATGTGAGACAGCTGAGGAAGTTAACCAGTAAACAGAAATACTTGGTCCAGTTGCAGAAATCTGACAGAAACTGACAATCACTCATCTGCCCCTGGGTACTGAAGCTCACAGGGCCCTCTCCCTAACATAACACCAATTGTATTTTATATACAGTATATATATAAATCCTGCAATAATCCAGGCAAAAGTAGCTAAGTATTGAGTGCTGTACATGCTCATACTTTGTACTTTTCAGTTGTCCAACGTTTCTAAAAATCCTTTTTTTAATCGGTCTTAGGTAATATAGTACTGCAATTTTTGGTACAGATGGACAGACAGACAGACAGACGGATGGATATACAGATGTACGGCGGACGTGATGTTTTTGTGCTATTGGTGTTTAGTGTATTTTTAATTGACTTTTTCTTAGTTCATATCTTAGATGTTATTACTGTTTTTCTCTTACATTTTATTGGTGGATGTAACTGGGACCCTGTGAACATAATCTCATTCCACCACATGTACCACATGAGACGTAAATGACAATAAAGAATCTTGAATCATGACTACAGCTGTGAGGTCAGACATGTTGGGCAGGTCTGCTGTTCAACATTTCCAGACATGTTGAGTTAAAGGTCAGTGTGCAACTCTGCTGGAGCCATTAGCTGTGCCCCCCTCCACCCCCCAATACCCCCCCCCCACACACACACACACACACACACCAGATGACGGGACAGTGGGACAGGAAGGACTGAGAGACAGGAGTGAGAGATGCAGACGCAGCTTTAGCTTCTGTTCACGTATAAGACGTGAGGCAGCGAGGAGAAGCTCTGCAACAGACACTGAAGGTTACTCTGACGTGTCTCTACTCAAGGACGAGAGCTCCATCCGGTGGGGCTCAACTCCATCACGAGGGGCTCGGCTCCATCAGAAGACTCTCTACTCCATTATGAGTCCATTATACTCCATTATTCTTTGACTTCCAGTATTGTGTCTGCAAAAACAATCCCAAACCAGTTTGAGGCCTCAGCTGTGAACATCACTTTGAATGGAGGCCAGATCTTATCTGTAGTGGGTTGTTATCGTCCCCCCTCAGCAACACCTGAGGCTCTGTCCTCTCTGACAGAATTCCTAGGAAATTTTCAAATTCAAAGAGATATTTTTGGCAGGAGATTTCAACATTGACTGGGACTAGACTTCTTAACAAACAGACCACAGTCCGTGAAGATCCACAACTTCTCCTCCTCCACCATAACCCTCAGCACTGGCTCTCCCCAAGGATGTGTGCTGAGCCCTCTTCTGTTCACTCTGCTCACATATGATTGTACAGCCACACATCCAGGCTGTCATATTGTTAAGTTTGCAGATGATACAGCGGTGGTGGGATGCATCACAAACAATGATGAGTCCAGCTACAGACAGGAGGTGGAACACCTGGAGAGCTGGTGCAAAGAGAATAATCTTCACATGAATGTGAAGAAGACAAAGGAGATGATTGTGGACTTCAGAAGGAACAAACACACCCACAGCCCCACTGAACATAGGTGGAT
>JBBPBX010023100.1:14786-32212 GCA_038048925.1 Garcialebias charrua | reverse complement strand
GAAAACTAATTTTAAGCAATATAAAAAATAAAGCATATCCACCATCAGCAATATGATGCATTTATTCCTTTCAAAAATTGTTCCCCCCCTCATCAGTTTAGTGGTTCAGTTAATTGATCCCTGATATGAGTGGAATGACCTAAGGTCTGAACGCGTGCATGTGACACGTCAGTGTTTGTGCAGCACAAAGGTTAGTAACAATACCTTCTGCAGGGGGGTTCAGGGTTTGATCCTCAGTGAAAACTATGGTAAATGGTAAATGGAGCTTATTTATATAGCGCTTTCCAGCCCCCTGTGAGGAGCCCCAAAGCGCTTTACAATACCAGCCATCCACCCATTCATTCACACATTCATACACCGGTAGTGGTAGCCTGCCTTGCAAGGCGCCATCCAGACCTACCGGGAGCAACTCAGGGTTAAGTGTCTTGCCCAGGGACACAACGACACATGGTGGGCGGACGCGGGATTTGAACCTCCAACCTTCCGATCGAGGGTCGACTGCCATTACCACTGTGCCACGGCCGCCCTAAACTAAAATGTTCTTGTTCTTCCAGTATTTTGTTTTTTAGAAAAAGATGTTTTTTTTACACCTGACAATAATTAGAACTTGAGTCCTTGTTTGGTTAGCTTAGCCTAGCCTGTATGAAGACTTTTGCCTCCTTTTTTTATTAAAAAAAAAAAAAACAAGTACAAAAAATCTTACAATGTCAAACATGGCTCGAGACTTAAGGCATGCATAGCACAAAAGAGAATAAAGGCACATAAACAAAAACAAAAATGTGTTTTGGGCCGCTTACAACAGAAATTCGTTACAGATTGTTTTAGTTTTTAAAGCTTTAGCATTAGTACAATACTTTAAAGTAGATAAGTAAGAAGAAATATAATTAGAAAACACTATAAATCTAGGTTTTAGCAAGGAGAATTTACAGCTGTGGATGTAAAATTTGGCTAATAGTAGTATTAAATTTACAACAAAAACTTTCTCACTTGAAATATTTGGACAAAAGAAACCAAACAGTATAATTTTAGCGTCAAATGGTAGGTCAATTTCTAACTTTCTATTTACATACATGAAAATGTCTTTCCAGAACACCTGAGTATGAGAACAGTCCCAGAAGAGATGGATGATGGTCTCCTCAGAGCTGTGGCAGAGTGAACACATTGGGTCTACGTTTGGACGGTACTTGGAGATTATATAGTTTACAGGATAACATTTATGCAGAATCTTTAGGGACACTTCTCGAATCTTATTAGTTATAAAGTATTTTCTAGGTAACAACCAAACATCTTTCCAACAGATATCATTAAATAAATTATCCCAGAAGAATATAGAAGCAGGTTTACTAATACATTCTCTAATTATTAATTCTCTAATACATTTGTTATTTGTTTTTTCACTTAAAAAAGGGTCAGAGTTACCAATGAATAATTCTTCAGTTAAATAGTTCGTGCTGTTTTGTACAGGATTTGACATCAACATTTTCACACCAGATGGAATTGCATCAAAGACAATTGCAAATTCTTTTGGTAGTACTGGAAAGTTATACTACTCAGTGCTTTATAAGGGATGTCACAGCTGATAAGGGACTAACCCCTGATAACTACTCAACAGGACCTCACTTCAGAAATGACCAGATTATCTTTTTAACATTTAATACAGGAAATCTGTTGATGCTTTTGTCGTGGAGCGTTACATATTTACTGACAAAGCTTTTTTGCACTTAACCTGAAATAAAAAATACAAATTGAGACAGTTGCAGATTTATTTCTTTACCCATTTCATTCCTACATCAGTTACTGTAACTCAGTGAGAACAGTGGAATATATAAATGGCCCAGATTAGCAGACTTTATTGGATTTTTTAGATTATAATTGGTAACAGTTCCACAGCATGTGTTGCCTCATGAAGAATGTTTTCTAGCGTGAATGACGGCAGCTCTGGAGCCACCAGAGATGATGGCTCCTTGTTCCTGTAGTATTGTGTTACAGAGATGGATGCTGTTGTTAAACACCTCCCAAGAAGAGGCAGCCTGCTTGCAACACCCCCTTAGGGACCAGCGCCATCATCGCTATGACTGAGATGAGTTACACCGTGAATGTGTGCTCATTTAAAACCCTTTTGTTCCGGGGACATGAGTCCTGGGTCTGCAAGCCCCCGCAGGCCATGTCTTCCTCTCCCTGCTGGGGCTTCACATTGATTAAGTGACATGAGCCTTCGATGTCGTTTTTCATCTTAAAGTGCCTTCCATATTCCTCCATTAGTGCTGCTTTCCAGAAGCCTGACTCGGCCTCTGCGGACAGTTTCGTCGCTTCACTTGGTTCTTGTGCAATTAATTCCCTTCACCCGCAGACATTTATAAAGAGACTAGGCTTGAGTTTAATGAAGATCACTAATAAATTATACAAGACAATATTTGACTGGCATTTGATGAATTAACCCCCTACTCATGTAATGAGAGTACCCTATTGACCCTAAGTGTTTAAGAAACTGAGGTAATGTCTTCAAGACTGATTTGGGTCATTTTGTAATGAGCCAAGTATTCACAACAGCTGTTAGTCCAATTAATAAAGGTCCCGGCTCTGTGACAAATTACAAAGAACAACGTCAGTTTCTAAATACCCAGAAAAGAAAATACACACCCACAAAAAAATATTCTGTTTAAAAGTCAATATATCAACTATGTAACTATAGAGTTTTACCCAACAAAAGAACAATAGTAGTGGATTGATGTTCATTCTTGAACATGGAAGATGGTGTAATATAAAAAGAGCCCAATATTTCATTTGCTTTTTATTCACTCTGCTTAGTTCATATCAAGATATCTTTTTTCAAGAAAAAAAATCATATGTATATATAGAAATATAGAAAATTCTAAAGGATTCACAAACATTTAAGCACCAGGCCTCATGTATCAACCGTGCGCACGCACAAAAACATTGCGCACGTCACTTTCCACGCAAAGTGGCGTATGTATCAAATCTGATATGAACGGGAATATCTGCGCATCCACGTACAAATCCACGGCTGCTCCCCTGCTTGCGTACGCACGTTTCTGTGGTTATTGTTCCTTTGGCGACACTTACAGGTTATTCAGAGAAACTGTGTCCATGATATGAAAATAATCATAAATCCCACCAAACACACATGATTAACAATTATTACATCCACATGGACGCAATTAGATGAGTGGATATAAAAGCATGCGCCAAATAGTGGCAACGATATTGACAACAATGAGATGTGATTTCTTTAAATAAGAAGTTAACCAAGCTGTACCAACACGCCTACGTTTAGGTCAGTGTGTAGCGCGGTTGCCTTTAGTTCCAAAGGTCATGAGTTCGAATCTCGCATGGTACAACGTTTCTCTTTTTTCTTTTTCGTTCCAGATTTAAATACACATGAAAACTATTTACAAAACAAGAAATCGTCTGCTTCCTTTCATTTCATGTATTGTTCTATTTCTTGTTGTTTTATTAAATAGTTTTCCTGTGTTCTTTAAATCTGGAATGAAAAAAAAAAACGTTGTACCAAGGGGGAGTCGATCTCACGACCTTTGGGACGAAGGGCGGGCGCGCTCACCACTAACCTATACAGGCATGTTAGAGCAGATGGGTCAACTTCTTGTTTAAAAGTGGATGGTATGTTTTGCGCTAGGCGTGCCGAATAAAACCTTTTTCCGTGCTTCTCTGCCTCACTCAGAAGTGATTCCTGTTCACAGTCCGTGAAGTTCCTCTTTTTTCCACGTTCCGACATGATTTGCAATGGAGCAGAGACGACATTCCTGTCGTGCATGGCATATTTGAATGACTTTGCATATTCATACGGAGGCGTGTCAAAGGCGGAGTCGGCCACTCTCTCATGTGCGCTGAATTCCACGTTGATTGTGTTGTACATAAGGAATGTGCGTGGATACCGGTGTACGCACAGTTTGATAATTCTGGATTTTTTTGTGCGTGGACACTTTTCTGGATTTGTCCGTACGTGACTTTTCAGTAAGAAATCTACGCAAGTCTTTGTACATGAGGCCCCAGGTAAGCATACAGTATATA
Organism: Garcialebias charrua; assembly: GCA_038048925.1. Lineage (NCBI taxonomy): Eukaryota > Metazoa > Chordata > Actinopteri > Cyprinodontiformes > Rivulidae > Garcialebias > Garcialebias charrua. The sequence continues at coordinate 28,162 of JBBPBX010023100.1, read as the reverse complement.
CATGTATAGAGATACAGTATCTGTCTGTCTGTCTGTCTATCTGTCTGTCTGTCTGTCTGTCTGTCTGTCTGTCTGTCTGTCTGTCTGTCTGTCTGTCTGTCTGTCTGTCTGTCTGTCTGTCTGTCTGTCTGTCTGTATATATAGACCCTTTCCAAAACTTTTGAATATCATGGAAAAGTTGTTTAACATCCACAAGTCCATTCAAAAAGTTAATATTTAATAGATGATAGATTCAGGGCCCACAATTTAAATTATTTCAAGTATTTATTTTTATTTATTTATTTTTTACATAATTTGGGCTTCCAGCTCATGAAACTCCTGAAAACAGGATTTCAAAAAATTAGAATACAGTACTGTGAAGACATCAGCCCACACTACTTTTCAGTTTTTGCAGGAAAAAAAGAAATAAATTAGGATCACAACAAATCAATAATATCGTACTTTCAAAATGATACTTCAATCTTCAATACGTGGTTGGGAAACCTTTTGCCTTAATCACTGCCTCGATGCGATGTGGCATTGAGGCCATCAGCCTGTGGCATTACTGGGAGTTATGGAAGCTCAGATTTCCTTGATGCTGTCAGCTCTTCTTTGTTGTTCGGTCTGGTGCCCGTCATTTTCCTCTTGAGATACCCCATAGATTCTCAATGGGGTTTAGGTTCGGTGAGTTGGCTGACCAGTCAAGCACTGTGGCATGGACATCAAACCAGGCTTTGGTGCTTCTGGTAGCATGGGCAGTGGCCAGGTCCTGCTGGAAGATGAAATCAGAGTCAGAGTCAGAGAGTCTTTATTGTCATTTGCACCGCATGTGGTACATGTGATGAAAACGAGATTATGTACACAGGGTCCCAGTTACATCCAACAACAAATGCAAGAGAAAAACAGTAATAACATCTAGAATTAACTAAGAAAAACATCAACTAGTAATACACTAAGCCCTAATGTAATAGAAAAACATCATTATAAACAGCAGCACGAACATGAGTCTGTATGAGCAGATGGTCACAGATGAACACAGCAACAAGAAAACAGATCAGCATCAGCATGATGTGATATTTTGCAGTGTTTATTCGTGTTGATTATTTATTCATGAGTCTAACAGCCTCAGGGTAGAAGCTGTTCCTCAGTCTAGTGGTTCTACATTTGATGCTCCTCAACCTCCGTCCTGAGGGGAGTGGGGCAAAGAGTGAGTGTGCTGAGTGAGTGAGGTCTTTCATGATGCAGGTGGCTCTTTTCCTGCATCTGGAGGTGTAATCTGCATCTCCATACAGATCCTCAGCAAAAGGAATCATGAAGTCCTCTAAAACATTCTTGTAGACTGTTGCGGTGATCTTGGATTTAAGAAAGCAGAGTTTACCAACACCTGCACCTGCACAAGACCCCTTATGATGAATAATATAAATGGAAACAATGTTCCCTCGCCCGGACGCGGGTCACCGGGGCCCCACTCTGGAGCCAGGCCCGGAGGAGGGGCACGTTGGCGAGCGCCTGGTGGCCGGGCTTTCACCCATGGAGCTCGGCCGGGCACAGCCCGAAGAGGAGACGTGGGTCCCCCTTCCCATAGGCTCACCACCTGTGGGAGGGGCCAAAGGGGTCGGGTGCATTGTGGAATGGGTGGTGGCCGAGGGCGGGGACCCTGGCGGTCTGATCCTCGGCTACAGAAGCTGGCCATTGGGACATGGAATGTCACCTCTCTGGTGGGGAAGGAGCCTGAGCTAGTGTGTGAGGTTGAGAGGTTCCGGCTAGAAATAGTCGGACTCACCTCAACGCATGGCTCTGGAACCAGTTTCCTTGAGAGGGGTTGGACACTCTTCCACTCTGGAGTTGCCCCTGGTGAGAGGCGCCGAGCAGGAGTGGGCATACTTGTTGCCCCCCATCTTGGTGCCTGTACGTTGGGGTTCACCCCGGTGAACGAGAGGGTAGCCTCCCTTCGCCTACGTGTGGGGGGACGGGCTCTGACTGTTGTTTGTGCCTATGCGCCGAACGGCAGCGCAGATTACCCACCCTTTTTGGAGTCCTTGGAGGGGGTATTGGAGGGTGCGCCTCCTGGGGACTCCCTTGTTCTGCTGGGGGACTTCAACGCTCACGTGGGCAATGACAGTGAGACCTGGAGGGGTGTGGTTGGGAGGAACGGCCCCCCTGATCTGAACCCGAGTGGTGTTCTGTTGTTGGACTTCTGTGCTCGTCATGGATTGTCCATAACGAACACCATGTTCAGGCATAAGGGTGTCCATATGTGCTCTTGGCACCAGGACACCCTAGGTCGTAGTTCAATGATCGACTTTGTTGTCGTCTCATCTGATCTGCGGCCGCATGTCCTGGACACTCGGGTGAAGAGAGGGGCGGAGCTGTCAACTGACCACTACCTGGTGGTGAGTTGGCTCCGATGGTGGGGGAGGATGCCGGTCAGACCTGGCAGACCCAAACGTATTGTGAGGGTCTGCTGGGAACGTCTGGCAGAGTCTCCCGTAAGACGGAGCTTTAACTCCCACCTCCGGGAGAGCTTTGAACACGTTCCGAGGGAGGCGGGGGACATTGAGCCCGAGTGGGCCATGTTTCGCGCCTCTATTGTCGAGGCAGCTTATCGGAGTTGTGGCCGCAAGGTTGTTGGTGCCTGTCGTGGTGGCAACCCTCGAACCCGGTGGTGGACACCGGCGGTGAGGGATGCTGTCAAGCTGAAGAAGGAGTCCTATTGGGCCTTTTTGGCCTGTGGGACCCCGGAAGCAGCAGATAGGTACCGGCAGTCCAAGCGGCATGCGGCTCGGGTGGTTGCTGAGGCAAAAACTCGGGCGTGGGAGGAGTTCGGAGAGGCCATGGAGAATGACTTCCGTACGGCTTCGAGGCGATTCTGGTCCACCATCCGGCGTCTCAGGGGGGGAAAGCGGTACGCGACCAACACCATTTATGGTGGGGATGGCGTGCTGTTGACCTCAACTCGGGATGTTGTGAGTCGGTGGGCGGAGTACTTCGAAGACCTCCTCAATCCTACTGGCACGTCTTCCACTGAGGAAGCGGAGCCTGGGGACTTTGGGTCGGGCTCTCCAATCTCTGGTGCTGAGGTCGCCGAGGTGGTTAAAAAGCTCCGCGGTGGCAAGGCTCCGGGGGTGGATGAGATTCGTCCTGAGTTCCTTAGGGCTCTGGATGTTGTGGGGTTGTGTTGGCTTACGCGACTCTGCAATATCGCGTGGACATCGGGGGCAGTTCCCTTGGATTGGCAGACTGGGGTGGTGGTTCCCCTATTCAAAAAGGGGGACCGTAGGGTGTGTTCCAACTATAGAGGGATCACACTCTTAAGCCTCCCTGGTAAGGTCTATTCAGGGGTTCTGGAGAGGAGGGTCCGTCGGATAGTCGAACCTCGGATTCAGGAGGAGCAGTGTGGTTTTCGTCCTGGTCGTGGAACACTAGACCAGCTCTACACCCTCAACAGGGTCCTGGAGGGTGCGTGGGAGTTTGCCCAACCAGTTTACATGTGCTTTGTAGACTTGGAAAAGGCATTCGACCGCGTCCCTCGGGGGGTTCTGTGGCGGGTACTCCGGGAGTATGGGGTACCAGGCCCATTGATATGGGCTGTTAGGTCCCTGTACGACCGGTGTCAGAGCTTGGTCCGCATTGCCGGCAGTAAGTCAGGCTCGTTTCCGGTGAGAGTTGGACTCCGCCAAGGTTGCCCTTTGTCACCGATTCTGTTTATAACTTTTATGGACAGAATTTCTAGGCGCAGCCAAGGTGTTGAGAGGATCCGTTTTGGTGGCCTTAGAATCGCTTCTCTGTTTTTTGCAGATGATGTGGTCCTATTGGCTTCATCAGCTCGTGATCTACAGCTTTCGCTGGAGCGGTTTGCAGCTGAATGTGATGCGGCCGGGATGAGGATCAGTTCCTCCAAATCCGAGGCCATGGTCTTGAGCCGGAAAAGGGTAGCGTGCCCTCTCCGGGTCGGGGAGGAGGTCCTTACCCAAGTGGAGGAGTTTAAGTATCTCGGGATCTTGTTCACGAATGAGGGAAAACTGGAGCGTGAGATCGATAGGCGGATAGGTGCAGCGTCCGCAGTGAAGCGGGCGCTGTACCGGTCTGTCGTGGTGAAGAGAGAGCTGAGTCAAAAGGCAAAGCTCTCAATTTACCGATCGATCTACGTTCCCACCCTCATCTATGGTCATGAGCTTTGGGTTATGACCGAAAGAACAAGATCTCGGATACAAGCGGCTGAAATGAGTTTTCTCCGCAGGGTGGCTGGACTCTCCCTTAGAGATAGGGTGAGAAGCTCAGTCATCCGGGAGGGACTCGGAGTAGAGCCGCTGCTTCTCCACATCGAGAGGAGCCAGTTGAGGTGGCTCGGGCATCTGGTTAGGATGCCTCCTGGACGCCTCCCTGGTGAGGTGTTCCGGGCATGTCCCACCGGGAGGAGACCCAGAGGAAGACCCAGGATACGCTGGAGGGACTATGTTTCTCGGCTGGCCTGGGAACGCCTTGGGATTCCCCCAGAGGAGCTGCTCCAAGTGGCTGGGGAGAGGGAAGTCTGGGCCTCCCTACTTAGGCTGCTACCCCCGCGACCCGACCCCGGATAAGCGGAAGAAAATGGATGGATGGATGGATGCACCGGACATTGCACCCCAAATCATGACTGACTGTGGATATGTCACACTGGACCTCCAGCAGTATGGGCTCTGTTCCTCACCCTTCTTCCTCCAAACCCTTGGACCTTGATTTCTGAATGAAAGTCACACTTTACTTTCATCAGAAAAGAGGACAGAGGCGGGCGTGCTTGGGACCCTCACTATCTGGGGCTGGGTGCTTGGGCGTTGGTCGGCTCGGCCTGGTGGCTGCCTGGTGGGGCTCGGGTCCTCTGGTCCTGTCGGGTCTGGGCCTGAGGGGTGGGCGTCCCCGGTGCCCGAGCATCGGTGTCCGGCCCTGGGGCTACATCGGTGCAGCGGGCTCTGGCGGGGGCCTGTGTATTTGTCGCTGTTGACCCCGGGGGGTCATTGTGTGTGGTCCCTGGTGGGGTTCGTCCGGTTCTTCCCCTTGGTCGGATCTGGGGAGTGGACGAGTGGCTCGTCCTGTTCGGGTGGTCCTGGGGACTCTGGGCTCGGGGTCCTTCCTGGGGTCTTGGGCTTTGATCGCCCTTTCGTCTGTCTCGGGCTTTGGGGGGACAGATCTCTGATGCTTCACAATCGCTACTAAATGTTCTATTGGAGGAACCTTATTCACTTATGCATGCTCACAACCACACACAAATGGATGCAGGGATGTATATGTAGATATATGTAGATGGGTATATAAATGAATATAAATATATATGTATGTATACTGTATATATATTTGTAGGTATGGGTATGTTTATATATAGAAATCTAATGCAAGGTCATGAATATTATCAGTCTTTATGCTTGTATGTTTCGTTGCTGTGTTCTGTCATGTGCTTTGCAGGATTGTGGACGGAGGTTTGGTGTGTTTGCCTTGTGCTCTTTTTGTGGATAATTGTTGTTTTGTTGTCTCACTTTCTCTTTTCTTTCTTTCTCTCTATTAAAAAAAATAAATAAAATAAAAAATAAATAAATAAATAAAAATAAATAAATAAAAAAAAATAAAAAAATAATACATATTGGAGTGAGAGGATGGCTATAAGGTGTGAAGGGAGGCCATCTATAAATGGAAAAAAAAAAAAAAAAAAAAAAAGAAAAGAAAAGAGGACAGAGGAATCTGACAGTTGTAGTCCATCTCCCAGATGTGTCTGAATGTGGTGGTTTTTGAAACTGTGACTCCTGCCTCATTCCACTCTTTCTGGATCTCTGCCAGATTCTGGAATCTTCTCTGTTTGATAATTCGCTGAAGCCCACGGTCATCTCTTTTGCTGGTGCATCTTCTCCTGCCATATTTTGCCCTTCCACTGGACTTTCCATTGATATGCTTGGACACAGCACTCTGTGAACAGCCAGTCTCCTTAGCTATGAACTTTTTAGGCTTACCCATCCTATGGAGGTATCAATGATGGTCTTCTGGACAGTTATGTCTGCAGTCTTCCCCATATTGAACTGAACTGAGATCATTCTTCTTCTTCTTCTCTTAGTTTATTGGTGGATTGCAAACAACGTTCAGGTGCATACCGCCACCTACTGAGCATGAGTGTGCAGCCCATGGCCTCCGTCCCCATATTCTACCTAAAAAAATAAAAATAATAATAATAAATATGGTACTGTTTCTTCCAATATCAATAAAATGTTCTGCTTCCACTAGCTGTAAGTTGTATACCAAATCATTAAATGTCCACGCTGTTATTCTGCTTCTTTAGTTTCAAAATAATTTTCTGTGTCTTTTATTTCCAGGCTACTAATCCACTACTGGTATTACCTATTTGTTGTTCTGCTTTTTCGTTTGTCTTTTAGTGTCCGGTTGTTGTTCAGCTAATTGAGGTTCCAGAAGGTGTTCTGCATCTTTTGGTTTCCCTTGACCGATTCCTGAGGTATCGACAGTATTTAACAAAGTATGTACATGTTCTGCTTGTACGTCCGTCATGTCCAAGAATTTACCCGCTGCTGCTACTATTGTCTGAATTTTCTCGCTCTTCTTTTTCATTTGAATTGTTACATTTACAACATGACATATGAATGCCACAAACTTTTATTTTTCCACTATCATGGATTTATCATCGACATTGCACTTGTGTGAGCAAGCTGGTAGGATTTGTGGTTTAACAGCGGTCGTCTCAGAGTATCTCCGCACATTCTCTTCTTTTCTAATTACTGTTGGGTCTACTTTCCTAACCTTTTTAAGTGCTTCTGCATAAGTTATTCTTTCAGAGGTCTTAACTCGTAGTGCTTCCCTTGCTTCCTTTTGAACTGAACAACCTCCATTTGCAGCACTATGTTCACCTCCGCAGTTGCAACACTTCACTTTAGAGCCTTTGTCACATTTGCCATACTCATGTGGACCTCCACATCTAGCACACCTGAGTTTACCCCTGCACTCTCTTGCCACGTGCCCCATTCTTTGACAAACGAAGCATCTAATCGGGTTGGGAATAAAGTCCCTTACTCTATAGTTAATGTAACCCAACTGCACACACTCAGGTACTGATTTTTCAAATTGCAAGATGACTGACATAGTTTCCGTAACTACTCCCTCCCTTTTAGTTTTGATCCTAGTGACATTCATCACATTCCCACCTTTAATCACTCGTTTGATTTCCTCCACACTTATATCTAATGGCACTCTAGATATCACCCCTCTCAGTTTAATATTGGATCCTGGAACGTAAGTTTTAACATCTTCTCCCATAAAGATGATAGTTCAAGTACCGTCTCTAGTTGTTTTTTGGAAGTTGCATGGAGAAGGACTTTTCTGTTGTTTAATATTTCGGCTAACTTCACAGCTCCTATTTGTTCCTCAATACCCTTTGTCAATTTAATAGGGTGAGAGCATCGTCCCTCCTGCTGAAATTCCAGTATCACCTTAAATTCCTCTTCCCTGATTGCTTCCACCTGGTTTTGACCTGATGCACTGGGAGTTAATTTTGCTTTTTTGTTTTGGTCAGCTTTGTCGTTGCTATCATTGGACCAACTTTTATCCCTTTCCCTTCTTTGTTTTCTTTTCATTTTTGACGACTGTGGTTTAATCCACTCCATTTCCTCTCCACTATCTCTTTCTGAAGTGGAGGAATAGGCTTTACCCTTCCCCCATCCCTCTCCACTATCTGGATCAAAGGTGGTGGAATAAGCTCTAACCCTACTCAATTCCTCCCCACCACTTCCCCCTGAGGAGGAAGCCATGAAGCTGCATTCAATGCTCAGTTTATGCAATCCGCCAAGTGTACAGCTCCTACCTTCCCAAGCTCAGCAGGTCTCTCTCTACATCAAGTCAAGTCAACTGAGATCATTGAACCAAACTGAAGCAATTTAATGACACCTGGGGAAACCAGGGCAGGTGCTTTGAGTTTAGTAGATGATTAGTGTGTCACAATCAGTTTAAAACAATGCCTGCAACATTTGGACTGATGTCTCCACAGGATTCTAATAATTTTTTTAAATCCTGTTTTCGTGGGTTTCGTGAGCTGGAAGCCCAAATTATGTAAATATAACCAAATGAATACTTGAAATCATTTAAATTGTGAGCCCTGAATCTATCATCTATTAAAGATTAACTTTTTGAATGGAATTGTGGAAGTTAAACAACTTTTCCACGATACTGTATTCTATTTTTTTGGAAAGGGTCTGTATATACATACATACATACACACACACACATATACACACACACACACACACACACACATATACACACACACACACACAATATATATATATATATATATATATATATATATATATATATATATATATATATATATATATATATATATATATATATATATATATATATATATATATATATATATATATATATATATATATATATATATATATATATATATATATATATATATATATATATATATATATATATATATATATATATATATATATATATATATATATATATATATATATATATATATATATATATATATATATATATATATATATATATATATATATATATATATATATATATATATATATATATATATGGTGGTCTGGCGGTAATTTATCGCAGTAATTTAAAATTGTCTCATCTGGTTTCTCAGGACTTTTCTTCTTTTGAATGTTTGGTCTTCAACTTCAAAGCCCCACTTCTGATGAATGTTATATTGATTTATAGGCCTCCCAAACTGCATGTTTCATTTAACTCAGAGATACATGACCTCCTCACTTTTTTCTGCACCTCCCCTGTGAAAACTATTTTTCTTGGCGACTTAAATATCCACATGGACAATTCCTCTTCACCTCTGGCAACAGATTTTAAGTCTCTTTTGGACTCTCGAATGGTGTGGTCACACCGAGCAGCGTTTTTACCTCCGAAAACGCTCCTCACGCACGGAAGTGGACGCGCTACCCAGTGTTGTCCAAACTGTAGTGTTGCGGCGGCTTCGTTGCTGTGGCGACGGGGTGTGGGAGAAGCTTACCGGTATACAGAGTGCACTCCGCCAGGCGAGGAGCCTTTTGGAGTGAAGGTAGGGAAAAGAATCAGTGATAAATTGTCAGTGTACACGGGAGAAATGATTGCAATATTACTGGCTGTTCAATGGATTGAGGATAATAAACCGCTCCGATCGTTAATTTGTTCGGATTCCAGCTCTTCATTACTCAGCTTAAAGAATAATAGTTCAGTAGGTAGGCCAGATATATTAGTAGAACTACAACAAACACTTTACAGAATAAAAATGATGGGACTGGTTGTGAAATTTTTGTGGGTACCCGCACATATCGGAATAACAGGAAATGAAAGAGCCGACAAAATAGCTAAACTTGTGGTTGACATGGAAATTAACTTCAGTAGGTCTGAATTAAAAACCATTATCAAACTTAAATTGAGAGACAAATGGCAAAAACAGTGGGAGGAAGAAAGGAAGGGTCGATGGTTTTATAGTATTCAAAGGAAAACGGGATATATGAGGTGCGCTGGGAGAAACAGAAGGGAGGAAACTGTTGTATCACGTCTTCGATTTGGACATACTGGATTAAATAAATCGTTATTTCTTGTAGGAAAACATAATACAGGAAAATGTGAGTACTGTGGTGAGGTTGAGGACATAGAACATGTGTTAATGCATTGCCAACTATACAGAATTGAAAGGGTTCACCTGTCTAACAGACTTGCTGCAATGAACATAAGATTGGATTTTAGAGACTTATTACAGAACAATTCGAAGTCTGAGAGTACCCAAGCCTTGATACATTACTTGAAACGAACTCGATTATTTGAAAGAATATAGTTTTATTTTATTTTACTTTTTATTTTTATTTCTTTTTGAGCGTTGATCCAGTCCATACTCCACACCAGTAGGTGGCGGTAATGCACCTTTCAGTTGTTTGCCAACCGCCAAAAAAGAATCCACTTAGAAGAAGAAGAAGAAGAGGAGCCTTTTATTTCCGTCTCTGTCGAGCAGACTTGACTGGTCGTGAAGGAATTGTCGCGAACACACAGCTACAATGAGTTTCTCTTCCATAGTCCACGAGCTCGCGAGTCTTTTCTTTTTTTTTCCGACAAACAATACGTCACATAGTGCGCGCGCACCCTCGTTTCCGCGTCACATAGGGACTCTCCCACTGCCCCCTCTCTTCTGCCCCCCGACTCTCCCTGATTGGTTGACACACCAACCAATCAGGTAGAGTTGAGCGGCGTTTGAACGTTTGAACCGCGAAAACTTCAGCTCAGCTGAAGCGGAACTTGGAAGCCGACGCCGGTTCACGTGCACGAAAAAACGCTACTCAGCACGCTCAACACGCACGCGACCTGACGCCAGACGCCAGGAGGTGCCTGAGTGCGTCCACCATTGACTTTACATGGAGGCTGGAAGCTTTGGAGGTAAAAACGCTGCTCGGTGTGACCACAAGATTAATCTCACCCAACAGGTTGACGCCCCTACTCATAACAGGGGGCATACTCTGGATTTGGTGATTACTGACACTGTACTCATCAATAACTTATCTGTATATGACCTGGGTGTCTCGGACCACGTGTCATCTCCCTGGAAGTGCCTTCATCTTCGCCTACTTCAAACCCAAAATGACCTATCCAGTTCCGTGACTTTAAAAACATCTCCCTTGATGTTCTGTTGCTCCCGGTAGATCTGGATGGCGCCTTGCAAGGCAGGCTACCACTACCGGTGTATGAATGTGTGAATGAATGGGTGGATGGCTGGTATTGTAAAGCGTTTTGGGGCTCCTCACAGGGGGCTGGAAAGCGCTATATAAATAAGCTCCATTTACCATTTACCATTCTGTCCGCTGATCTTCACGCCCTGACCGCTGTCAATCATTCATCTGCAAATGACTCTGTGGATTACTACAACCAATCTCTCCGGGAGCTCCTGGACCTGCACGCCCCCTTGAAGTCAAGACTGGTGTCTTTCCCCCGTTCAGGTAGACTGGTGAGCTGCGCAGGATGAAGGCAACTGGCCGTGCTATTGAGAGACGTGTAAAATCATCTGGTCTCTCTGTACATAAGCAGGCATATAAAGAACATCAGAAAGCGTACGCCTATTCTCTTAAAGAAGCACGCTCCAAATATTATTCTAACATCATCAACACCTGCCCTGGAAACTCTAAACAGCTCTTCTCCACAATAACTCGTCTGCTTAATCCCATTAAACAAACTCCTGAGGACTCTGCTCAAAAATGCGACCTGTTCCTTTCGTCATTTAAAAACAAAGTTGACACTATCAGATCTCAGCTCCACAACCTCCCTGATCTTAGTGTGCCATCTACCCTTCTGCATTCTGGGACCCTGAGCAGCTTTGATGAAGTTGTTCAAAGTGAGGTGGAGGCCTTCATCAAGAAAATGAAGCCTTCAACCTGTGCCCTGGATCCCTTCCCCTCGTCTCTCATAAAATCCAATCACTCTGCAATAAGCCCATTAATCACACAAATAATAAATAAGTCTCTACAATCTGGTCATGTTCCACTACCTCTAAAAACTGCGATCATTAGGCCTCTTCTGAAGAAATCTAATTTGGATTCCGACATTTTTTCTAATTACCGCCCAATTTCCCACCTCCCATTTCTGTCTAAAGTGCTGGAGAAAGCAGTTGCTGCTCAGCTGCAGGTCCACCTACAGCAACACTCCCTGTATGAGAAGTTCCAGTCTGGATTCAGAGCAGCTCACAGTACTGAGACTGCATTGCTGAGAGTTACCAATGATGTCCTTATGGCTGCCGACGTTGGTTCTCCCTCCATCCTTGTCCTCCTTGACCTCACTGTAGCCTTTGACACTGTGGACCATAGTATCCTCCTCCACCGCCTTCATGTGGAGGTTGGTCTCTGTGACACTGTCCTGGACTGGTTCAAATCTTTCCTCTCCAATAGGCTGGAGTGTGTTAGTCTTGGCAACGCCACGTCCCAGTCAGTCTGTGTCTCCTGTGGTGTCCCTCAGGGGTCAGTTCTGGGGCCCCTGCTGTTTTCCCTTTACATGCTGCCTTTAGGTCAAATTATTAATCAGTTCAACATTTCTTTTCACTGCTATGCCGACGATACACAGCTTTACATCAGGACTGGAGCATCCTCATCTTCCCCATTGTCATCTCCATCTTCACTCACTGCCCTCTCTACCTGCCTGGAGGAAATTAGGCATGGATGAATCAGAACTTTCTTCAATTAAACTGCTCCAAGACTGAGGCCATAATGATTGGCACACCTCACCAGGTACAAACATCAACCAACAATTTCCTTTTCTGGACAAGACATCCCCCTCTCCACCTCTGTTACAAATCTTGGAATAAAAATGGACTCTCATCTTACATTTGAAAATCACATTAAGCTTCTGTTTAAAACATGCTTTTTCCATCTTCGAAACATCTCCAGACTTTACCCATCCCTAACTTTTTCTGATGCTGAGAAGCTCATCCATGCTTTTGTCTCCTCCAGACTCGACCACTGCAACTCCCTGTTTATTGGAATCCCTGGTAAATACCTTCAGAAGCTTCAATATATTCAAAACAGTGCAGCAAGGATTTTGTTGAGTTTGTAAATTTGAACATATTACGCCCATTCTCCAGGAGCCAAGATGGTCTAGTGGCAGGGCTTTTGACTACGGATCCGAAGGTCGCGGGTTCGCGCCCCGGCCACTACCCAGCTTGGGGTGTCTATGAGTGCACACCTATTTCTCCAGCTCCCCGGGCGCTTTCGGGCTGCTCACTGCACCAACTGGTAGGTGGTTGGGTTAAATGCAGAGACGAATTTCGTCTGTGTATGGGAACATATGCAGATGACAGGAATAGACATTATTATTATTATTATAACCTTCATTGGCTTCCTGTCACCTACAGAATTCAGTACAAAACTGCTCTCATTACACATCAATTCTTACACGGAACTTCACCAGATTATCTAAAGGACATTCTTGTTCCATATTCATCCACCCGGTCTCTGCGGTCACAGAACAGTAATCTCCTTCACATTCCGAGAACCAAATTAAGGACCATGGGAGACCGGGCTTTCAGTGTGGCTGCCCCCCACCTATGGAACTCTCTTCCTGACTGCCTGAGAGCTCCACAGTCACTGGTTAACTTTAAGAGCGGGTTGAAGACCTTTCTTTTTAAGCGAGCCTACTCTGCCTCCTCATGATTCTATCTTTGACCTTAGTTGATACTGTTATTGGTTTTACTTGTTTTATCACTTGTTTTATTTGACCTTTAATTTTGTTGCACTTTGTAGCACTTTGAGATTTTCATTAATGAAAAGTGCGTTATAAATTAAATTCATTATTATTATTATTATTATTATTATTATTATTATTATTATTATTATTATTATTATATATTATATATATAT
>JBBPBX010023100.1:0-14291 GCA_038048925.1 Garcialebias charrua | reverse complement strand
TATATATATATATATATATATATATATATATATATATATATATATATATATATATATATATATATATATATATATATATATATATATATATATATATATATATATATATATATATATATATATATATATATATATATATATATATATATATATATATATATTATATATATATATATATATATATATATATATATATATATATATATATATATATATATATATATATATATATATATATATATATATATATATATATATATATATATATATATATATATATATATACCGGTATATATATATACATACATACATATGCATTTATATGTACACGTGTGTGTATGTGTGTGTGTGTGTGTGTGCGCGTGTGTGCGTGTGTGTGTGTGTGTGTGTGTGTGTAATTTTGGAAAGGAACCCATCTCATGCTTAGATGTATCCACACATCAAAACGGAAGTCTGTACGATGGGCAGAGGATAATAATAATAATAATAATAATGAATTTAATTTATAACGCACTTTTCATTAATGAAAATCTCATAGTGCTACAAGGAGCAACAGAATTAAATGTCAATAAAACAAATAATAAAACAATTAAAATCAATAACAATATCAGCTAAGATCAAAAGTAGAATCATGAGGAGGTAGAGTATGCTTGGTCGAAAAGAAAGGTCTTCAAGTCGCTCTTAAAGTCAACCACAGACTGTGGGGCTCTTAGACAGTCAGGAAGAGAGTTCCACAGGCGGGGGGCAGCCACACTGAAAGCCCGGTCTCCCATGGTCCTTAATTTGGTTCTCGGAATGTGAAGGAGATTGCTGTTCTGTGACCGCAGCGAACGGGTGGATGAGTATGGAATAAGAATATCCTTCAGATAATCTGGTGAAGTTCCGTGTAAGCATTGATGTGTAATGAGAGCAGTTTTGTACTGAATTCTGTAGGCGACAGGAAGCCAATGAAGGTTATGGAGAATGGGCGTAATATGTTCAAATTTACGAACTCTCAACAAGATCCTTGCTGCACTGTTTTGAATATATTGAAGTTTCTGAAGGTTTTTGCCAGGGATTCCAATAAACAGGGAGTTGCAGTAGTCGAGCCTGGAGGAGACAAAAGCATGGACGAGCTTCTCAGCATCGGAAAAAGTTAGGGATGGGCGAAGTCTGGAGATGTTTCGAAGATGGAAGAAGCAAGTTTTAAACAAATGCTTAATGTGATTTTCAAATGTAAGATTGGAGTCCATTTTTATTCCAAGATTAGTAACAGAGGTGGAGAGGGGGATGTCTTGTCCAGAAAAGGAAAGTGTTGTTATAGGAGATGTTTGTACCTGGTGAGGGGTGCCAATCAGTATGGCCTCAGTCTTGGAGCAGTTTAATTGAAGAAAGTTCTGATTCATCCATGCCCTAATTGCCTCCAGGCAGGCAGAGAGGGCAGTGAGTGAAGATGGAGATGACAAGGTGGAAGATGAGGATGCTCCAGTCCTGATGTAAAGCTGTGTATCGTCGGCATAACAGTGAAAAGAAATGTTGAACTGATTAATAATTTGACCTAAAGGCAGCATGTAAAGGGAAAACAGCAGGGGCCCCAGAACTGACCCCTGAGGGACACCACAGGAGACACCAACTGTCTGGGACGTGGCGTTGCCAAGACTAACACATTCCAGCCTATTGGAGAGGAAAGATTTGAACCAGTCCAGGACTGTGTCGCAGAGACCGACCTCCACATGAAGACGGTGGAGGAGGATACTATGGTCCACAGTGTCGAAGGCTGCAGTGAGGTCAAGGAGGACAAGGATGGAGGGAGAGCCAGTGTCAGCAGCCAAGAGGACATCATTGGTAACCCTCAGCAATGCAGTCTCTGTACTGTGAGCTGCCCTGAATCCAGACTGGAACTTCTCATACAGAGAGTGTTGTTGTAGGTGATCCTGCAGCTGAGCAGCAACAGCTTTTTCCAGCACTTTAGACAGAAAAGGGAGGTGTGAAATTGGGCGGTAATTAGAAAAAATGTTGGGATCCAAATTAGATTTTTTCAGAAGAGGCCTAATGATGGCGGTTTTTAGAGGCAGTGGAACATGACCAGATTGTAGAGACTGATTTATTATTTGAGTGATAAGTGGGCCTATTGCAGAATGATTGGTTTTTATGAGAGACGAGGGGAAAGGATCCAGGGCACAGGATGAAGGCTTCATTTTCTTGATGATGGCCTCCACCTCACTCCGAACAACTTCGTCAAAGCTGTTTAGGGTCCCAGAATGCAGACGGGTGGGTGGCACACTGAGAACGGGGAAGTTGTGGAGCTGAGATCTGATAGGCACTTCCAGGGAGATGACCCTGTGATCTGAGACACCCAGGTCATATACAGATAAGTTATTGATGAGTACAGTGTCTGTAATCACCAAATCCAGAGTATGCCCCCTGCTGTGCGTAGGGGCGTCAACATGTTGAGTGAGATTAAGAGAGTCCAGAAGAGACTTAAAATCTGTTGCCAGAGGTGAAGAAGAATTGTCCACGTGGATATTTAAGTCGCCAAGAAAAATAGTCTTCACAGGGGAGGTGCAGAAAAAAGTGAGGAGGTCATGCATCTCTGAGTTAAATGAAACATGCGGTTTGGGAGGTCTATAAATTAATATAACATTCATCAGGAGTGGGGCTTTGAAGCTGAAAGCCAGACATTCAAAAGAGGAAAAGTCCTGAGAAGACAGATGAGACAGTTTTAAATTACTGCGGTAGATTACAGCCAGACCACCACCGCGGCCAGTGCTGCGGGCTCTCTGCAGATAACTGTATCCAGAGGGACACGCCTCATTCAGAGAACTGAACACATTTGGTTGGTGCCACGTCTCTGTAAGACACATGAGGTCCAAGTTCTTCTCCAGAATGTGATCATGAATTAAACATGACTTGTTGGAAAGAGACTGCACATTGAAAAGTTCTAATTTAATACCAGTTGGAATAGGAGCTTTTTGAACCGGTTTAAGCAGACTGAAATCCACTCCACGTTTTCCTCGCCACTTCGTGCGCAGAGGACTACAAAGGCCTACAGACGCAGCGTTCTGATGACGCCATCGAGGTGCGACACGTCTCTCAGTCCAGACAGCACTAATCGAATCCGAGTTCGCTTGAGAAGAAACGATTTTCCTTCGAGAGCTTCTATGGATGTAACGAGGTCTACGCAGAAGTCCCAGTTGTTTGATGGTGGAAACAGAAAGAGGAATGGAGCAGTTGTTAAGTTCAAACAACTGCGAAGCGGAGTACGTCAACATCCACGAGCCGGTGGAGGCTAGCACAGAGCTAGCCGCTAGCAGCAGGCCCACGGCTCCGAGAAAGATATACAAGAAGCAGAGAGAGGTAACTCGAACGAGCATTACCTTGAAGGAGTACAGGAGAGAGTCCAGAACAGTCCAGAGGACACAGGAAGTTGAGAGAGGCAGCAGGTAAGCGAACAATAAATGCAGCTACGTGATACTCGAAGCTAAATTCGTGTTTAAGCTAGCGGGAGCTAGCAGCCCCTACTATTAAAGTTCCGGTTAGACTAGGAAAGTTTTCTATCTAATGAATCAAGCAAACAAGTCAAATCTTGGCTTCGCCACGATCTCCCATCCTGAGCAAGCACAATGGCATCAGTGGAAAGGAAAAACTCCCTTTTAGAAGGAAGAAACCTCTAGCAGACCCAGGCTCAGGACAAGCGGTCATCTGCTTTGACCGGCAACTTATAATGTTTGCAGATCCACAACGCAGTCAGAAAAGACAGTTGCTCTAAAACTAACTAACTAAAACACAAAACTTAATCACAGAAAGGTAGAAATGTCCGCGTCCGTTCACACAGGTGCTGTACACAGGCTTGCGCCTGCCGCACTCTGCGTTCAAGAAAGGTAGAAAGGTTCAAAGAAAGGTAGAAATGTCCGCGTCCGTTCACACAGGTGCTGTACACAGGCTTTGCGCCTGTCGCACTCTGCGTTCAAGAAAGGTAGAAATGTCCAACAAGGCTCGGTGAAAAAAACAGCAGAAAGTAATAAAAAAGGCTTCAAAAAGCAAAAAGTACGAGGAGCAGCGGCAGCCAAGGTGTGCCCGCGTCCACTTCCTCCACAGGTGCTCAGTGTTTTCCATTCTCCCTATTTGCTCTGTGGCATGGGCCAAAAAAAGAGGAGGCTTTTATTTGCAGTGAATTACTGAAAAATTAAGACAAATCTGAACATACAACTATAGGATCAACTCATCTGATTGTTAAATGTCAGTATAAATGAAATGACTCAGTTGTGTCATAAAGACAACAGTGGTTTACATTTTTGTGACCTTGCATTCACCATGTTCAATAGAACTTCTACTGTAAGGTCACCGTGTGATAGTCAAAGTCAAAAGTCAAAGTCAACTTTATTGTCAAAACTGCAATATGTGCAGGACATACACAGGATTGAAATTGCATTTCTCTCTGTCCCTCGGTGCAACAGTAAACATTTAAACACTAAAACACTAAGACATTTAATAAACATAAGCATAAAATGGCACACCATCTTGGGGTGTCTATGAGTGCACATCTATTTCCCCAGCTCCCCGGGCGCGACTACGCTGCTCACTGCACCACCTGGTAGTGGTTGGGTTAAATGCAGAAGACCAATTTCGTCTGTCAAGTATGGGAACATACACAGATGACAAATTATTTAAAAAAAAATAAAAAAATGAAATAATAAAAGTGTAATACTGTCCTGAGTTTTTGCATAGTAGTTTTTGCATAGTAGTAGTATGAAAGTACGAAAAGTTACACCAACACTAAAACACTAAACATTATGTGATCCTTCTCTTGTTTTTGTTTAAATTGGGAAAGGCTGCTCCAAGATAGATAGATAGATAGATAGATAGATAGATAGATAGATAGATAGATAGATAGATAGATAGATAGATAGATAGATAGATAGATAGATAGATAGATAGATAGATAGATAGATAGATAGATAGATAGATAGATAGATTGATTGATTGATTGATTGATTGATTGATTGATTATTTGTCCCCGTAGGGAAATTAGTTTGCAACATTGTCAGCAGGCATTGACATAAAGGACATACTTATACAAACATGACATTAACATCCATCATTACAGCAAAGACGTTTCAGCTCAGTAATTCATGATATGTTTGTATTATTTAATGATTTAATTGCTTGTGGTATGAAATAAAATTTTGTTCTGTTTCTTGAGAATAAAGGAAGGCCGTACCTTCGCCCTGAAGGAAGCAACAAATTTGCTTCCCATTCTTAAAAACAGCGCAAACAGTCCAATCATACACCATCTGATAAAATCCATTTTGCAGTTTGTAGAAAAGTTTCACGGTAAAAACCTTAGATGATTTCGCTTCATCATTGCTTCACAGCACACGAAAAAACATGGACAGTGGCCTCACTGCCATTGTCCTCCCACTGCACTCAGCCTTTAGTTGATTGTAATAGAAAACTCAATCTCCTGGCCGTTCCTGAGAGGCAAAGTGATTCTTGTGCTTGGAAAGATTAATAGCTCTCCAGAAGAAATGAATCAGGTGCTCTTCAGGGCCTAACTCCTCAATGGACGTGCAAATAGAAATGCTTTTGTGCACCGTCTTAGGCTGTTTCGCCCCGGCACTGTACAGTCCCTCCTTTTTGGTGGCCCTCGTACTGTGTCATGTCGCTCCAGGCTTGGCCAGCGATGAGACAGGCAGCGGCTTTAGTGCTCGCCAAAAAGAAAAGCAGGTGGCCATTCTCATCAACTCAGGCTTTAGGCCTTGTTGTCAGCTCTCTTGAAATGACTGACATATGGTAATAAGGGAGTGAGTGCCTGGGATGTGTCCGTGTCTCTCAGGCTGACAGTGCTGATGGGGTGGGATTATCTAAATGGGCTATTTTCATGCTCCTAATCACAAAAGAAACAGTGAAATGCACCCTTTGCGAGTGCGTGGGAGCACGCGTGTGCGGCTGCGTGTTGACAGCGGCAGCATCCACTTGTCGTCACTCGTCAGTAGCGTTGGCTGGCTGACTCACTCTAATTGGTGTGAGCAATGTCCGTTAATCACTCCCTAACTCTCAGCGGCCGTGTGCTATCAGGCATCTTAATGCTGCAAATTGCCTTTACCACTCTGGAGCAGCCCAAGTGTGTTGCTCGAGCATTTATAGCTTGTTACATTTGCTGGGGTTGCAGGAATGTTGTTAAAGTGTTAAGGTAAAGGCGAGGTTTCTGGCACAGTAGCCACGTGTAAGGCTAAAGTCCAACCTGCTGAGTTAATGTGGGTTGTATGCTCCTCCACTCATTGGATTGCAGAGCAAAGCTTCCCCTGAGGACATTACAGCGAGATCGAGTACAGCTTGTGGTAATTTCACACTCTACAACACTCCATTCCTAATGAGCACAATCCACATTGTCACAAGTTGTGCTGTGTCCTTTGTCCACAACAGTTGTTTTTTATCTGAGCCAGTCCACGCTTCATGTTGTTCCCAAAAAGCCCCAGTCTCGTGTTTGTTTCCCTTGCTAAAACAGCTGTCAAACACAATTAGTATTTCACAGAGGGAAGCTCCGGGTGCTAAGGAAGTTGGAAACAAGAAACCAGCACTGAACAAAACAAAAAAAGCTAAATCAATTAGCACTCAAGTATGTGTTGGGGAGGACTCTCAGTTACTAGTATACCAACATTTAGCTCAATATCTATAAAAGTGACTGAGCTGTAGCCATTTTTGTGTTTGCTAAGTTTAAATAGTTGTGTCTGCTGTTTTGAATCAGGTTGACTCCAAAGTTAATCAGTTCTAGATGTCAACCCTATTAATTACTTGCATTATTTACATTGAAGAGGGAGGCATTGCACCGCACCTCTGCCCCATCTATTGCCTCTTCTTAATTATGCCCTTTGTCAGTGCAGCCCTTTCTCTAAAACCCTGATGTTAGAACCCCAAAACAGAAAGCCACAAGTTTAACCCAACGCTGCATGAACAGAAGTACCTCAATGTACAACCAAGCCAGTTTTCAACACCACGGGCTGAAGAAAGATTACCCAACTTCAACAAGTCATCTGCGAAACAGTCATACTTTCCTAAAATTGACCTTGTGTAGCGATTGAAGAATTAACCCTAACCCTATCCCGCACCACTAACCATTTCTCGCATCTCCTGAGTGGGAGGTGAGTACAGGAGCTGGTATACGAGGCTGAGTCTGACCAGAGCCCAGCATTTACCAAATTACCAAATGCTTTGACCCCTGCCTCAAGCCATTGGGTCTTCTTTGTTCGTACACCGTTTCCCTGTGTCTCCTCGCCTCTACCTAAAAAGACACATAGTGATATAGTGATACACCTCTTTCTCTGAAAACATTCAGTGATACGCCTCTTTCTTGGAAAACCTTCAGGAAAGGACATGAACACTGTTATCCCATTAATTTGAATCCAGGACACAAATTATCTCACCAAGAGACTATTTTTTGTCCTAATTCAAATTGTAAGGGATTATGAGGAGGTCAATATTAATACTGACCTCTTTACCTTAATTAATTTACTTATTCAGATTGAATAGTAATTTCACGGATTCTTTCTTTTTCAGTTTACCCAATATTTCTGTGATCTTTATGATGGATAAATAAAACAGAAGCCATAGAGTGACAATGGACACGTTAACTTAGCTTGATATGTCAAAGAGACACTATCATTTATTTAAAATGAATCAACTAAATTAACACCATTACACTTGATTGACTTGATTTCACTCTCTTTCAATTTATCACGTCAGCACATTTAAATTTAACACAACAGACTTCAATACTGGATGTTAAACATATTTAGTCTGAGGGCTCTTTAGCTTAAATAGTTTCCAGCTTAGAATTGAGGGAAAGGATAGGAGGAAAGATGGAGAGATGGTTTACAGGAAATTGTCTTGAGCATGATACCAAAAGTGACACTTCCATCCGACTTCTGCTAAAATCCAGGTACGTTTTGTAAACAGCTCTTTACCTTCGACGACGAGTCTGATAAAGAAATGACACCAGCCTTCAGATGCACAGAGTCCTTCAGGCCCAGCACGTCCAAAACTGGTTCTAGTTTACGTTTTCAACGTCTCCTGGGTTCCGCGTTGGTCATCAGAAAATGCGTCAGCTCCTGGCCTCTGACTTCAAGATAAACTTATTCCAGGAAGGAATAAACAAAGTTTTGAGCTTACGCTCGTTCAAAGTGGACTCATAACAGCATGTTATTTAGTCCTTAGCTGAATGACTGTCCTTGGTGGGTGACAGGCATTCATTCAGCTCTTTGGGACGTTCACATCTCTTTTGAAGTTCCCAGCAAACTCAAAGCGTTCATGCAAAAAAACGCTTTTACTCAAAAAATGTTGAGATTAGAACACACTTTCCTCATTGGTCCGTGGGCCAAGAGGAGTGTGAAAACGTGAAGTGGAAACTCAAGGTTGACAGCAAGTCTGCTTAGATAACAAAGAGGAATGTTTTGGAAAAGTGTCTGAAAGAGAGGAGACATCTCGACGCTAACGAGAATTTTAGCTGAACTCAACAAAAACAACTCCTGAGCAAGTCAATCTGACACCTCATTCAACTTTGTCATAGATATTTTGAGTAGACACTTTCATTTGGTCAAGTAACACAGAAATACTCCATATTAAAAGAATAACAGCATATAACATATATCATGAAAATGACAAAAGTTATTCTTTTGATTACATTAGAATAAAATCAAAGATAGAAATAGTCTCTTTTGGTGACTATGTGACTAATTTGTAGTAAATGTCTTGCTTTACTGAGAGGTCAGTAAAGGTCATCTCTGGAACAGTTCAAAAGTACACAGGTGTATCAAAGTGGACACGGTCATGCCCACTACAAAATAATCAAAAGAATAACCTTCTGTTATTGTATTATCGTTATTATTTTCAATATGTTTAATCGAAGGACAGGTCAACATGATCTTTTCAGTATTTGTTTAGAAGTATTAAGACAGTTTAATCAGTTTTAATCATAAACCTGGCGTCTGTCTTCTCCTCCCTTCTCCTTCCTTTTCTCTTCCTGACTTCCACTAACCTCCTCCTACTTCCTGGTTGAACTAACCAATAGGGAAGGAGCGAGTACAGGAAGTCAGGCTCTCTTTAAAAGTTCTAACTTGCCTGAGTCATCAGTTAGTTGGAGAGTTGAGAAGAGATTTGTTGAGATTCTCCTAAGCTGTCGGACGGTGGCCATGAGCCAAAGGCCTCGTTCTCAGCTAGGGTCTATAGCACGCTTGCTGTATATCCGACCGAGCTTCAAAGCTCCAAAACCTTTGAATAAAAATTCCTTCTGAGGAATATTTTATTTTGAAAGTCAACTGGACTGACGTTACTTCTGTTCGATCAGGTGGACCCAGGAGACGCTGAAAGTGTAACACGCTAAGGCTGGAAGCCCTCTCTTACCGGAACCTAGATTGACCGTCTTTGCAAGGTAACAAGTTGTGTGATGTTTACCAAGCGTACCTGGAGTTTAGCTGATGTCGCTGGAAGAGCTGTCATTTCCTGGTTGAACTCACTCAGTTAGACAACTTCGAGGTTCCGGGCTGATGGCGTGCTGAACGGACGCGTCACTCAGAGCTCTTAACTGAGTCCCGATGTTAAAAGACATTTAAAGTAAACTCCACAAAAAATACAGCTGCTCGACTTCAGTATTCAAAGATGAACCAATGAAAAGACACACAAACAACAAAAAAAGGGCTTTTTAAAGCTACTCCGAGTCGTCAGTCGGAAGGTTTGGAGCACAGCTACGCAGAGCCAATGGAGGCGGCTAATGCTAATAGCAAGCGAGACAGAGGAGCCACCACGCCAACAAATACTCCTGAAAAGACACAAATGGAAAAGAAAATTAAAAGTAACGAGGAGGAGGTCTCAGGTAAGTCAATCGAGACCATCCTTTGTGCATTAGAGGCTTTGGGAGCTCGTGTTGAAACTTTAGGAGCTCATGTTGATGACAGCCTGGAGGGCATTAGCAGCCAGCTACAACAACACAGCTCCATGCTAGCATCAATAGCTAAAACGGTGCAGCTGAATTCTGAGGATATTCAAGAGTGTAAAACCAAAGTTAAAAGCTTGGAGACACAAGTTGAGCTTCTTCAAAAGGAAAAGGAGGAAATGAAGGAACGTTTGGTGAGTCAAGAAAGATATAAAAGAAGATGGTGCCTACGGATTAAAGGAAAAAAGGAAAAAGTTAATGAAAACATCAGAGCTGAAGTCGTGGAGTTGCTGAGCAGAATTCTACCTGATCTGGCTGAAAAGATGGAGGATGCTGTGGACATCGTTCACAGAGTGGGAAGATCAACAGAGGGTCGACACAGACAAGTTGTAGTCCTCTTCTCCAAGAGAAGTGTCAGAGATGAGGTGTGGAAGAAAACAAAGTCCTCACAGATCTGCAAAGATGAAGGTCTGAAGTTTGCAGAGGACCTGACCCAGGAGGACTGGAAGTCACGACAGGCGCTGTGGCCCAGAATTGAGCAGGCAAGAAAGGAGGGTAAGGCTGCAGGATTCAGAGGACCCTTCGCCTACATCGAAGGGAAGAGAATTTCTTAGCTGAAGTTCAAGCACTGTTAGATGTTTAGATGAAACTTGAAGTTTTTCTGTGATAGTGGAGATTCATTTTTATTTTTTTCAAGGGACTATTAAGGGGACTCTACTCTCAGGTTTTTTTTTACTCTACCTCCTATATTCTAAGTTTTTATACTTTTTATTTGTTTTCTATTGTTATTGTTCTTAATGTGTTCAGTATTCAATTTAAAGATTGAGATTCAATTTTCTTCTTTTAATGAAAGAGGGCTCAAAGACTCTGTTAAGCGTAAGGCTGTTTTTTATTTTTCAAAGGTCAAAAGGCTAACTGTTTTTTTCTTCAAGAGACACACTCGGAGTTAACTGATATTAAGTTTTGGACTCAACAATGGGGTGATAAGATCATCTTTAGTCACGACACAAATCGTTCTGCAGGAGTTGCTATTTGTTTCAATAGATGTCCATGAAAGGTTCTTTATCAGGAAACAGATGATGCTGGACACTGGGCAGCATGTGTTTTAGATATTGACAGTAATTTGTTCATCATTGTTAATGTTTATGGATACAACAACGACCAAAAAAACAAACAGTTATTACATCAAGTCACAACAATTATAAAAAAAATGCAGCTGAATTATCCCACTGACCATGTTGTCGCTGGGGGCGATTTCAATTTAACTCCAGATGAATGGATGGACAGATGCCCTTCAAAATACTCTCAGGTGACATTAAACCCAATCATGGATGACTTTATGAACACCAATAAACTGGTAGATGTTTGGAGAAACCTAAACTCTAACAATAAACAGTTTACATGGTTTAAACCTAACAGACATTCAAGATCAAGAATTGATTATTGGTTAATTACAGATTCTATTCTTGGACACATCACAGAAGCTGAGATCTCATGTAGCCCTTTAAGTGATCACTGCACCATAAACCTACGAATATCCAAAAATGAAAATAAAAATAATTTCAAGGTTACTGAAAATTCAATGCTAATTATTAAAGGTATTGTGACATGATTTTGTAAATTTGAATATTTGTCAGAACATATATATCTTATATCATTGAGCTCTGGTCGTTTTTGCATAATAAATTATAAATATATTAAAATTTCATTCCAATTTATGGTAATTTTTTACCATAAATTCTCTGGGACACGCCCCGTGAATTTATGCAAATCTTCATGTGACGTACACGTGGGCACTGGGCATAAGGCGGAGCCTGGCTTGCCCCTTTGTTTGGTGAAAGATCGACTCTTTTTTTTTTTGGTGTAACTTGAAAAATGCTGTCACGTTGTAGCGCATTTGGGTGTTCTAATATCAGCAGTGAACAAGTGAGCCTTCACAAATTCCCAAAAGATGAGAAACTTTGCCTAGAATGGAAGTACAGAGAACTTGTGACCGATGGGTTCCTACTGAGAGTCCTATGTCTGCAGCGACCATCTTACTGCCTATCAGGTACGAGCTGTTGTTTGTTTTTATTTGGGGAGAGTCTATTAATGAGAGTTTTGGATGATTTACTGTTTTAAAAAGATATATGTCAGACGTGAGGTCTATCTGCCGACATCTGCTTGCTAACAGACATTAGCATAGCTCCCGAGTCAACACGGGTGCTATTTAGGTATTTTTAAATTATTTCGGCGCAATCAGGTACGATCTGTTGTTTGTTTTTTATTTGGGGAGAGTCTATTAATGAGAGTTTTGGATGATTTACTGTTTTAAAAAGATATATGTCAGACGTGAGGTCTATCTGCCGACATCTGCTTGCTAACAGACATTAGCATAGCTCCCGAGTCAACACGGGTGCTATTTAGGTATTTTTAAATTATTTCGGCGCAATCAGGTACGATCTGTTGTTTGTTTTTTATTTGGGGAGAGTCTATTAATGAGAGTTTTGGATGATTTACTGTTTTAAAAAGATATATGTCAGACGTGAGGTCTATCTGCCGACATCTGCTTGCTAACAGACATTAGCATAGCTCCCGAGTCAACACGGGTGCTATTTAGGTATTTTTAAATTATTTCGGCGCAATCAGGTACGATCTGTTGTTTGTTTTTTATTTGGGGAGAGTCTATTAATGAGAGTTTTGGATGATTTACTGTTTTAAAAAGATATATGTCAGACGTGAGGTCTATCTGCCGACATCTGCTTGCTAACAGACATTAGCATAGCTCCCGAGTCAACACGGGTGCTATTTAGGTATTTTTAAATTATTTCGGCGCAATCAGGTACGATCTGTTGTTTGTTTTTTATTTGGGGAGAGTCTATTAATGAGAGTTTTGGATGATTTACTGTTTTAAAAAGATATATGTCAGACGTGAGGTCTATCTGCCGACATCTGCTTGCTAACAGACATTAGCATAGCTCCCGAGTCAACACGGGTGCTATTTAGGTATTTTTAAATTATTTCGGCGCGATCAAGTAACATCAGTATGTGTTTTTATTCATGGAGGGTTTATTAATGAGAGCTTTGGATGATTTACTGTCTTAAAATGATAGATCTCAAACGCAATCGGACATTCTCAAAGCCACGAAGCTCCCTGCACGTTTTTTTACAAGATACAAGATACAAGATACAAGATAGGTTTATTAACATTGCATCAATTTTCACCGATACAGCGTAAATATGTAGTTACAGTCATCCAGGAGAGAGAATGAGTGCAAAAAGCTGCAGCTCAACAAAACACATGACATGTTTATCAACACATGATATGCTTATAGCGCGGCCGCTCTCATCTGTCCCCAGATGAAGGTCAAAGTCAGGAAAACAGGCAAAGACACGGGGTTTTACAGCGTTGATATTAAAAAAAGATGAATCACGTTTTGTCTTCAAGACACCGCGTGATCCAGTAAAAACCATATCAAAAAGCACATTTAGTTACAATAACAAATTGAGAGACGGCAGGCAAGGAGATAGAGTCTGTCAGTAACTTCAGACAAACACAAGTTCAGCAGATGTGCAGCTGGGCGTTATCTGAGGCTGCACAGAAATCTCTGGGGGGGGGAGGGGGGGGAGGGCAGCAGGTCTCTTCAGCTCCACACTCCCAGGAGAATGGCTCCCGACAGCCTTCTTTTCAAGGACATGTGCAGAAGCCAGATAATAGTCTTGTTTGTTACCCAATAGACCACAGTGTTCTTTTCCACTGCCGCCATCAAGTCTGTGGTGCTGTTTCATGGCCAAAAAAATCCAAATAATATGTGGTTCCGCTCTATGAGCCCCCATCTGTCCCTTGATTGATCCGGGGTGGCTGTAAACAAGTCCCAAAGCGCACTGCAGGTCCGCGGTGGTCCCCCACCGCTCCAAGCGAGCGATTGAGCTCATACAACAGCTGGGATGAGGAGCTCACGGCCCGGTTCAGAGAATTTTGCTGATCAGGTAGTGTCGACAGCGCGCTGATAGCTGCCGAAGCCTCCCTCAGCTTCCAGTAACAAACAACTCCGCTTACGCCAAAAAACAGAGCAGTTGCTACCAATAATCCAATAATCCACAAATCCTCCACGTCCTCGACACTTAAGACGGTCAGACACATGGGCTGCCACTGACCCCACGAGTCCAGCACGTATCCAGCCGCGTGTGTGTCGGAGGGACAGACAGCTTCTCCTGGCACGGTCCGCTTCGTGGAAAAAATCTTATCCATTGAAGAAACAGCCCAATTTATTAATTCCATATTGGTTCGAGTGAGCGCTGAAGGGTCGCAGACGAGACGAAAAGCAAGCAGGGAGTAGGAAAAACTTAGGGAGGGAAGAGCAGAAAGATATGCGACCTGCCTTGCCGAGTGCCGGAAGAGGAA
>JBBPBX010023099.1:7077-40833 GCA_038048925.1 Garcialebias charrua | reverse complement strand
GTGTGAGTATTGCTGTCTCTACATATGCATGTGAGCAGTCTTTCTCACATCTAAAGAACATTAAGACCAACCTACGATCACGTTTAACGGATGGAAGTCTCAACGCCTGCATGAAGCTTAACCTCACTACATATCAACCAGACTACAAGGCCATCAGCAAAACCATGCAGCACCAGAAGTCACATTAATGGTAAGAAACACTTTATTTATCACTGTTAACAACAGCATAACAATGTTATTAAAAAGCATTCAGATACTTATTGTACTTTAAAAGTGTTGGGCTTCATAAAATGTACACATTTACTTGTTTTCAGTTTTAAAAATATTGTACGGCTCTCACGGAATTACATTTTAAAATATGCGGCGTTAATGGCTCTCTCAGCCAAAAAGGTTCCCTACCCCTGCTCTAGAGTGTCTTCATTGGGTTTAACTCACACAATGTTAAAATGAATAGTCTCAGTTCAAAAATTTCATTATACAGATTCATATACCTGAATGGTATCGGATCGGAAAAGTATCGGTATTGGATGATACCCAGTTTTAAGTATTGGATTGGAAGTGAGAAATTTGGATCGGTGCATCCCTAGCAGTGATGTCAGTAACGCATAACTCGAGTTGGACCACTTTTTTCAGTAACTAGTAATCTAAAGCGTTGCTTTTCAAAATCCAGTAATCAGATTAAAGTTACTTATCAAAATTACTGTGCGTTACTTTTTTTTGTCATTTTCTGTAGTACTGTAATTTTATTTTATTTCCTCAATGCGTCTCGGGGAATGATTAAAAAAAAAGACTCCAGCATGAGTCCCGGAAATGTGGACCGGTGTTGTGCCAAAAACCGATGGGCTGCCAAATGGCGGACGCTGGAGGACTTGAACAAGAATTTAACTAGATAAACACCTAAACAATTATTTGTTTGCTCGAAATTATAGTAAATGTGTGTCTCAGTCTAACGTTTACTTAATAAATGCACTTTAATGGTTAAACCAGCTGTATTTCACTGGGGCGGTGCAGCTGGTTTGATGGCAATATACCAGTTTCTTTTGCCTCACGCCGCTGGACTCGCGTGTGCTGCGCACCGGCAGCCCTTATATACTCTGTGCAAGTGCAGCTCCCTGGAGTTCAAGCTCCAGCAGCTGCAGCCGGGCGGAGCAGGACAAATTGAGGTCGCTGATTGGTCATTTGCTGAAACGCGAGGCAGTTTATCAACGCGCGCGCGTAGGCGTAGTAAAATCTGACCTTGGCGCGTTCACGCCCGTGATCAAAGGCTTTTGCCGCGGCGCTCCCAAGGCGCTCCCACGGCGCGGAGCGGCGTGAGGCAAAAGAAACAGGTATATTGGGGCCTTAACAAGCAGAATGAAAGTGGGGGATCATGGCAGGCTGATTGTGTCATTAATAGCTGGTGAAGATTCTCAGTCATGCAGGACATGGTAAATCCAAAAACATTAAAGAAAAATGTATAAAGTAAATTATAATAAATAAAGTACAGTTGTTTTTGTCTTGAACTTTTTTGAATTTGTCATTATAGCCACGTTTACCTATTATATGATACAACAGCATGTCATATTCTTATTACTACTCTGCTGCCATCAAGTGGCTGAAAGTGGTACTGCACTTTTCTGTTGTGAATGAAAGCGTCACATCTCAGCCAAAACTTGGTTTATAAATACAGTACTGTATTTAGTTTTTTTTTCTGTGTATTTTTGATGATTGATTCCATGAACAGAAGTTAAAACAGATTTTGGAGATTCTGTCAAATTATTATTTTTTGACCCGATGAGCTTTGTGTGATATTTGGTTGATATTTCTAATAAATTTCAAAACTTCTCATGTTTTGCCTTTTTTTAATTTAATTTAAATTGTTGAGGCTGATCCTCACTGTCGTCACCAGGAACAATAAAAACATTGTGTGATTATGGTAAATGTGTCTGATAAACAACCAAATAAAGTGTTTATACAGTTTTACTGTATTTTACTTCTCTCTCTCTCCCGACAACACGGTGTTTTCGTCTTCTTTGTCCTGTATGCCGCAATGTGCCGGCACGTCTTCGTCATGTTTACGTGTTCAAGAATGCAAGTATAGCCATGAGTTCCTGCTTGATGTCGGAAAAACCGCTCATTTGGGAATAAACAGTGACCTCCAGGAGAAGCTACGTGAGCTGGAAGAGAAGCTAAACGAGTTTCGTGACTGCGGCCTGCTCTGGAAGCCAGCCCCGAGCCTCAATTCATCACGCCCGCCGTGGGAGCGCCACAAGCGGCTGGACAGTAAGCGGAAGCCGGCCCTGAGCCTCCCTTCTTCGCGCCCGCCGTGGAAACGCCACAAGCGGCGTGACAGAAAACAGAAGCGGGGTAAACGCGGAGGTGTCAGAGCTAGGCTAGCAGCTAGCCCACACAAACCGGCGATCCCATCCATGGTTTTGGCTAACGTGCGCTCCTTGGACAATAAACTGGATTATATACGCCTGCTACGAACGACACAAAAGACTGTGAGAGACTGCTGTGTGTTTGTATTCACGGAAACGTGGCTCAACAACAACGTTCCGGACCATGCTGTCCAGCTAGGGGAGCTAACATGCTACAGAGCGGACCGAACCCCCGAGGGAGGTAAGACAAGGGGAGGGGGGCTCTGTGTTTACATCAACAAAGCATGGTGCCTGGATGCTGCTGTGGTCTACAAACACTGCTCACATTTAGTGGAGTTCATGACTATTAAATGCAGACCGTTCTATTTACCGAGGGAGTTTACAGCTGTTTTGATTGTTGCTGTATATATCCCTCCAAGCTCCAACAGCAAAGTTAGAAGTGAGGCTTTGAATGAACTATATCTGCACATCAGTGAGCAACAAACAGCCCATCCTGATGCTTTTCTCATCACGGCTGGTGATTTCAACCATGCAGATTTAAAGAGTGTATTTCCAAAAACATACAGAAACATAAACTTTGCAACAAGAGGAAACAACACACTGGACCAAGTTTACACCACCATGAAAAATGCCTACAGAGCCCTCCCCCTCCCCCACATTGGTGCTTCTGACCATATCTGTGTTATGCTAAAGCCCGCATACAGGCCGCTGGTGAAAGTCACAAAACCAGTCCGCAAGCAGATACGAGTGTGGCCAGAGGGGTCTTCAGAGGCACTCCAGGACTGTTTTGACACCACAGATTGGGGTATGTTCAAAGAAGCTGCTACCACAAACAACAACACATGTCTCCAGGAGTACTCAGACACTGTATGTTCATACATCGCCAAGTGCATTGATGATGTTACCAACCTCAAAACCATCACTGTTCGGGCTAATCAGAAGCCATGGCTGACAGCTGAGGTTCACAGACTCCTGAGAGCCAGGAATGCTGCCTTCAAAGCGGGAGATCAGGTGGGCCTGAAGGCAGCCAGAAAGAACCTGACCCAGGGCATCAGTGAGGCCAAGGAGCAGTATTCCAGGAAAATAGCTCACCGTTTCAAGGACAGCAAGGATACACGCAGTCTGTGGCAGGGAATACAGACCATCACAGACTACAAACCCCCCCCCCAGACCTGTGACAGCTCAACCTCTACGCTGAATGAACTGAATGAGTTCTTCGCTCGGTTTGAGGCAAGTAACAGCACACCTGCACATAAATTCCCCCCCTCTCCTGATGGCCAGGTGCTGGCGCTGTCCTCAGACAGCGTAAGGCGATCATTCATCAAGATTAATGCCCGGAAGGCCTCTGGTCCTGACAACATACCTGGTCGTGTGCTGAAGGACTGTGCAGGGGAACTCGCAGCGGTCTTCACGGACATCTTTAACATCTCACTGAGCCAGGCCATCGTCCCCACCTGTTTCAAAGCCACCACCATCATCCCTGTCCCAAAGAAGGCAACGCCCGCATGCCTCAATGACTATCGCCCAGTAGCACTCACCCCCATCCTGATGAAGTGCTTTGAACGGCTAGTCATGAAAAGCATCACATCTGTCCTCCCTGCCTCCCTGGATCCCTTCCAATTTGCATACCGACCTAATCGCTCAACCGACGATGCCATCTCCTCTGCCCTCCACACAGCTCTCACACATCTGGACACGAAGGACTCTTATGTTAGAATGCTGTTCATCGACTTCAGCTCGGCATTCAACACCATCATCCCCCAACAGCTCATCCATAAACTGGACAGTCTGGGGCTGAACACCTCAATGTGTAACTGGCTGCTAGACTTCCTGACCGGGAGACCACAGACAGTACGGATCGGGAGTAACACATCTAGCACCATCACATTGAACACAGGGGCCCCACAAGGATGTGTGCTGAGCCCCCTTCTATTCACCCTGCTAACACACGACTGCACACCATCGTACAGCTCCAACCACTTCATCAAGTTTGCGGACGACACAACAGTGGTGGGTCTCATCAGCAACAACGATGAGACGGACTACAGGAACGAGGTGAGCCGCCTGGCCTTGTGGTGCGGACACAACAATCTCACTCTCAACGTGGAGAAGACAAAGGAGATTGTTGTGGACTTCAGGAAGAGGGATGCCCAACATGCCCCTCTGACCATCAACAGCACCGCAGTGGAGAGAGTGGACAGCACCAAGTTCCTGGGAGTGCACGTCTCAAAGGACCTGTCCTGGAGCAGGAACACTGCAGCACTGGCGAAGAAGGCTCACCAGCGTCTCTACTTTCTCCGCAAGCTGAAAAGGGCTGGAGCTTCAACCTCCATCATGTGCACCTTCTACAGAGGTGCCATAGAAAGTGTCCTGACCAGCTGCATCACTGTGTGGTTTGGTGCATGTACTGCATCCTGCCGCAAGAGCCTCCAGCGCATCGTGAGAGCAGCTGAGAAGATCGTCGGCACCTCCTTGCCCTCACTGCAGGACTTACACAGCAAACGCCTCACTCGGAAAGCCCTCTGCATGGCAGGTGATCCCACACACCCACTACACAGCTGCTTTAGACTGCTGCCATCAGGGAGGAGACTGAGGAGTCTCCAGGCTCGAACCAGCAGACTGAGAGACAGCTCTGTTCATCAGGCAGTCAGAATGCTAAACACTCTGCCTGCTCTGCCTCCCCTCCCATTTGAACTGCCTTAACACAAAAAACTTTCTCACACATTACCACTCAACACAAAGATTTTAACACTGGACTCTGTGTCATCAAACGGGTTATTCACTAAACTCTCGGTCATGTGCTCATTCAGTTTGCACTACTTCTCATATTTGCACTAATGTTTGTATTACATTACTGCCTATAGTCATACTACTGTTTACATTCACTGTTTACATTTATTAATACTGTTTACATTTATTACTACTGCTTTACATTTATTACTACTGTTTACATTTACACTACTTTTATCTACACTACTGCAGATACATATACAGCATTCTCTGACTAGCCTTATCTAAGGATGCCAAATGTGCCTTATGTGCCTTACTTCATATGCCACTTTGCCTCTATACCAACATCAACTACCTCATACATATACTGTGTACATCAACTTATATGCTGCTGTGCCACTCTTTGCAAATGTCAACGCTAGAAACTTCAGTTTATTTTATAGATTTACGTTTTTATACTTTTCATACTACTATGCAAAAACTCAGGACAGTATTACACTTTTATTATTTCATTTTATGCTTATGTTCATTGGGTGTTTGGTGTTTCAGTGTTGGTGTAAATTTTCATACTTTTATACTATTATGAAAAAACTCAGGACAGTGTTACACTTTTTTACTATTTTATGCTTATGTTTATTAAATGTTTTAGTGTTTAGTGTTTAGATGGTTACTGTTGCACCGAGGGACTGAGAGAAACGCAATTTCGGTCCTGTGTATGTCCTGTACATATTGCAGTTCTGACAATAAAGTTGACTTTGACTTTACAACTCGGAGAAATTTAAAGAATATGAAGGTGAGGGGATTTACTGTGTCAACTGTTGACAAAACAATTATTTTAGCCTTTAAGAGCTCAAGTCCTAGAACTAAATATCCTTAATTAACATTTTTAGTAACTTAAATTGAAATATTTAAGCAGAGTCCACGAGGCTCACCTGTATAAATAAAGGTTTAATTAATTAATTGAATGAGGTTTTATTCTTTTTAAGCATAACTTGCAACGTTATCAGCTTTTGTCAAACAAGATTCAAAACTGGGTTTTTAACTATTTTGTACGGAATTTAAATAAATTCACATTAAAAATGCAACACACTACAGCTGCTTGTGTTTAAAATGTAATTTGTGTAAAACAGCAAAAGGCTAGTCAAGGTTGACGGTGAGGAAGGTCAGAGAAGAAACTCAGGTTCTGTTACTCAAAGTAGCAATGCAATTATAATCTCACCGCCATCGGACCAGCCGACAGCAACATGGCGTCCCATCGGTTTATATGACTCTGTTTCTAGTTATAGTTTAATTTATGGTTGGGTACACGCGTTTTTAAATACAAAACATCAATAACAGATTAAATTATCTATAGAAATCTTAAGGAATTTTAATAAATAAACAAAATCACTCCAAGTATTTAGTTTACAACGTTCTATTTGTTGTACTGCATGCTGGGTAATGATTACGTAACGAATAGCTCCGTGACAATGCGCATGCGCTCTGAAAACAACTCGCAGCTATGTCGTTTTGGCTGAAATATTTCAAAGACATTTTACATTATCAGTTTTTTTTTATTTTTCAATAGCTCTTATAACAACTCTACTTCTAAATAGGAGCAGGAATTAGCAGTTTCTTGGACTTTTAAAGTGATATTTATCACTTCCACTGATGTTGGTCTAGTTTAAACTCTTGTCCACATCATCAACTACTACAGTATTGTCATCAGGCTTGCCATGATAATGTGGTTTTGTGGTACATCTGTACTTTATATGTTTATACAAAATGTAACTGTATTGCAAAAATCATCCTCCAGTAGTGAAAAGATATGAAAGGACCACTTTGATGATTTTGTCTTCAGCCACAAGATGGCAGCTTGAGTCCACATAAAGCTGCAAAGGTTTGGTCCCTTACTTCTTTTTTTAAACCCTCTTTCTAATCAAACTTTAAATGAACAAGAACTGCATTTATAAAAAACTGCCACAACGAACATCTACATGAAAGCAGGGATCAGTGTTGGGACCCAAATTATTCAATTTGTATATAAATGACATAGACAAAGTATCAAACCTTATAACATATATTATATTTGCAGATGATGCAAGTATCTTCTGTACTGGAGAAAACATTCAACAGCTTTCAGAGGTGGTCAATAAAGAAATGAAAAAACTACAACAGTGGTTCGAAAACAATAAATTATCACTAAATTTAGATAAAACTAAATTCATCATATTTGGAAATTGTAAAAAAGAAGAAAATAATCTAATTAAAATAAATATAGTGGCAGGGGAACTGACTTGGGACCCGAAGGACCAAGGTTCAAACCCCAGTCACGGCATAACTTGTGGTGTGTTTGAGCAGCACACCTCATCCCGGTGCGCTCTCTATAGCTGCCCACTGCCCCACCTGGTGGTGATTGGGTTAAATGCAGAGTCAAAATTCGTCTTGTATGGAAACATACACAGATGACAAAAATGTGACATTATTATTATTATTATTTATTGACAATGTTGATTTACAACAAGTCCATGAAATAAAATGGTTGGGCGTCATATTAGATGATAAATTTAGTTGGAAACCACAGACACTGCACTTTGAGATTTTTATTAATGAAAACTGCATTATAAATTGAATTCATTATTATTATTATTATTATTATTATTATTATTATTATTATTATTATTATTTATTATTATTATTATTATTATTATTATTATCTGCCTAGTAAAATCTAAACTAGCCAAAAGTGTTGCTGTTCTGAGAGGAATTAGTTTTGTCCTGGACTACAAATCTTTGTTTATTCTGTATAACACACTCATTGTACCACATTTAACATATTGTGTGGAAGTTTGGGGAATACATACAAAACAAATTTACATTCGTTATACGTCATACAAAAAAAGACAATCTGAAGTTTGAACAAGTTTTCTCGTTTTGGTATTTTGACAGTTAATTGATTATAAATTGATGTGTATGAAAGGGGCAGGACATTATAAGATATTGTATCTTCTACCTGCTCCTTTTCGAACAGAAAACATAACATTTGCATGTCACTTGGGCATAATTATTTGTATTAACTTTTATTTTTTTAGTTGTGTTATCCTATTTTCTTTCTTTTTCTTTCTTGATTGTTTTTTCTGTCTGTTCGAAATAAATAAATAAATAAATAAATAAAGCCTTCTAGCCAGGAGCCATAATGCCGGTCTGTCCAGTAATGTTGATGAGCTGTTCTTGTCATCATGAGAAGGAGTCTGTGTGTTCCTGCGCTGCAGTTCCAGCTCAACCAGGACAAGATGAACTTCTCGACGCTACGAAACATCCAAGGTCTCCACGCTCCTCTCATGCTGCAGATGGAGTTCAAACCTGGCTCTTGACACGCTGCGAGGGAGTGACGAGTCCATCGGGTTTGAGGACTTCTCCTCTGTCAGCTAGGCCAGAGTATACCGTATTTTCAGCCGTACTTGCCGCACTTCTCTAAAAGTTGCATCAGTCCATATTTGTCTAACAAAGTGGAAAAATCCATAAATATGTAGCTTCGCTGTATATGCTGCGTCTATTATGAGCAGTGATGTCAGTAACTGTGTTTCCATCTATTTTCATTTTGAATTTTGAGCTAATTTTTGAAATCTCGCAAAAATGTAAATACAAATTAATGCGGATCAGAAGTGTTTCCATCAACTGGCTTAAAAGCGCATCTACCAGGCCACGCACAGCGTCATTACGTCAGACGTCAGCGTCATTACGTCAGACGTCAGCGTCATTACGTCAGACGTCAGCGTTACGCATGTCTACAGTAAACAGGAAGTAGCGGTTGAAAACAGAACCCGGCCACACATCTCGT
Organism: Garcialebias charrua; assembly: GCA_038048925.1. Lineage (NCBI taxonomy): Eukaryota > Metazoa > Chordata > Actinopteri > Cyprinodontiformes > Rivulidae > Garcialebias > Garcialebias charrua. The sequence goes on along the minus strand of JBBPBX010023099.1, from coordinate 31,923 downwards.
CAAAATGGAGAGAATATTTCAGGTACGTGTTGCTATCGGGCAAGTTGTATTTATTCTGTCATGCCAACTAGTTTTAGCGATGTTACATGTTGTCCGGAGCGGAAACAGCTGAACGTCACGTGACGTGAATGTTCGCTACGGCAGAACTGAGTCGGAAAATCTGTTTCCATCTGTCGTTTTGCGCATCTGCTCATTTTCGAAGATCCCAAAAACCACCTCAAGCGAGCGTATAAACTTTTTGGCGAATTTGAGGAAGTAAATTCGCATTTTGCCGTTTCCATTAAGCTTTTCTGCTGCGATACTTCAAAATGCACAGCTAGAAACCTTGATGGAAACACGGCTAGTAACGCATTACAAAGTAACGCGTTACTTAGTCGGACCACTTTTTTCAGTAACTAGTAATCTAACACATTGCTTTTCAAAATCCAGTAATCAGATTAAAGTTACTTATCAAAATTACTGTGCGTTACTTTTTTTGTCATTTTCTGTAGTACTGTAATTTAATTTTATTTCCTCAATGCGTCTCGGGGAGTGATTAAAAAAAAAAGACTCCAGGAGGGACGGTCACCTGCTGTGGCTGTGAAACCTGACACCAGTCATGACAGAAACGTAAACACTGAGGTGCTCACGGAGCCGAGGGGGAGACTCAGCTTCAAAAACACGGTAAAAACAATTATTTGTTTGCTGAAAATTATAGCAAAGATGTGTCTTAGCTGAACTTTTCCTTAATAAATTCACGAAACGGTCAAATCAACTGGATTTTAAAAAGTAGTTCGCTATGTGCACGCGCGCGGGTGGGACGGCTTCATTTCTTTAAAATTTAGCAAAATAAACGCTTAATAAAATATATTTCTTAGCTGACATTATAGCACAAGTGTTCCTGAGCTTAACCGTTCCTTAATAAATTCACGTAATGGTCAAATCTGCTGGATTTAAATTGTTTCACTTTGACGTCTTCCAAACGGTCGCGAAAATAAATTATAAATAAATCAAATTTGAGCTCAAACATCTCCTACAGCTTAACTGTTGTAAATATCCATCCAGTGATTACTTTCTGTAAGTTTCATCAAAATCTGTTGTGTGGTTCTTGAGATATTTTGCTAACAAACACTAGTTCAGACCTCCTTCCAGAAAGCAGGAGGCCGGGCTGCGACAGAGTGAGTCCGAGCAGAGGAGGCTGCCGTCGGACACACGAGCTAGGAACGGTCGGTGGACCCTAGCGGCCGAAAGTGGTAATAAAGTAACTAATAATAGTAATCTAACAGTTACTTTCCAAATCAAGTAATCAGTAAGTTAACTAAGTTACTTTTTCAATGTAACTATGCCATCACTGTAACTCAACTCCCTCTGAACCCTCTGCAGTGACGGACGTCCCACATGAACCCTCTGAGGCCTGGTACTGGTGTCAATGTGGTTTACATCAATCCGGGGTAAAAAACTGGACCATGAATCTTTGTGATCTTCTCCCTCAGGCCTGTGGTGTCCAGACCTGGTCCTGGACGACCACTGTCCTCCATGTTGTAGAAGTTTCTCTGAACCAACCCACCTGACCCCGCCATCGCCCTGTGAGCTGTTCTCAGAGAGACTGGGTTTCAGGGTTTCACAGCGTTTCGGGTCACTTAGAAACATGTTGTGTCTCAGTCTGTGGATCTGGTATGGTGTTGGGGCACGAGTCAGAACCTGGATTCCCAGGTGGACGATGGGGGCATGAGGACAAGCTACAGCCATGGTTCTGTGTTTGTGTGCGTCTTTTTACCGGGACGCAGTTGTCCTCCTGTTTGATGCACAGCTGCAGTCTGCAGTGCAGGTAGACGTCTCCGGAGGTCCCAGAGAACTGGAACAGGTTGAAGGAGAAGGAGCTGGAGGTTCCCTCTCCGTTTCTCTCCACCTTCAACGTCTGGTCAGCGGGGTTCCCACACCTGCGTACAAACAGAAAACAGTTCCGTCAGGAGTCCACTGAACGGACCCCAACAACCGTCTCTCAGTCCGCCCCACCCGTTGGTGATCAGGTCGTATCTCAAGCTTCCGTTCTCCGACTCCTGACTGGTGGCCCAGCAGGAGTCGGTCACCACGGACATCAGGTTTCCATCCACACCATCGGTCTTCAGCTCCACCCAGATCGTCTGGTTCAGCTGCACCTCAGTACCTGCCTCCACGGCTCGGGTTTGGTTGGGGTCGGTGAAGGCCCTCATGGTCAGGGTGTAGTTCCAGAGTCCAGACATGACGGACGTGATCGCAGAACTGCAACACAACAGATCCACATCAGAGTCTTGGACTCAGTGTCTGACTGCAGCGTGACGTGAGCCAGCACCAGACCTGCTCCGGACCCTGAAGACCTGGCTGTCGGTCTCTTTGTAGACACTGTAGGCGCAGGAGAACCCTACGTGGAACTGGTCTTTGTAAGTGATGATGTCACTGGAACTGTTCTGGCCTGTGATGAAGTTCTTGTAGATCACATAGCTGCTGTTCTTCTGCAGGATAAAACATCTGAACGTTACCACAGAGTCCAAACCCCGAGGAATGACCTCAACCCAATGAAGACAGGAGAGACATTGAGAGTAAAGATGTTCGGGGAACACACCGTGACCTCCGTGCCACAGCTGGCGCTGCTGTTGAAGCTGAAGGTCACCAGGTGGCTCTGGTTGTCCATCTGGCCTCTGCAGGTCGGGTCATTGAGGTGTAAGACAGAGTAGTCAATGTCTTTGTCTTCCAGGAGACAATTGACCAGAGTGAGAGACGCAAAGTTCTGACTGCAGACTGTCGGATCACCTGAACGTTGATGAGAAAACACATGAAAGTTGGTTTCCACTCACTCAGCCCTGAGGTCCACCACAGCTGCTGTACCCAGAGTGTTGTTCTCTCTGTAGCTGGACGCAAAGACGGCCTTGCAGAAGCAACGGGTTCCTCCACCGTCGCTCTTCTCTCCACAGAACTCATGGTCGCTGCAGGTCCTGTCCTGACAGAAGACTCCAGGAGAACCTGCAGAGAGACACACTGATGAGTTACTCTGTAGGACCAACAAGGGATCTCTTTAGATCACATGTTGGACCAGGTCTTACGGCAGTCCACCTGGGACCTCCAGCCCTCCAGCGTGGTGTTGCTGTACAAGCTGCAGACTCTGGCGTAGGCCTCCAGGACCTGACAGTTCAGACCGTCCACTGCAGGGTATCTGCACAAAGTGTCTGTGCAGGCGATGATGTAGGGCTCTGGGTCGATGGCGCAGGAGGTGAAGGGCGCCTCCTTCAGGAGGTTACAGCTGCTCCACATGAGGAAACAGACAACACGGAAATCTTTCAGAAGATGAAACTCCAACATCCATCGTCATCCTTCTCTAAAGCCCGGGAATCATCTGTAATAATCTGAGCTATGACAGAGACAGACTCTTATTTTGAAAAGTATCCACAAGCTTTATTTTGAGGCTTTACTTCTTCAAGCTATTTATCTATCAGTAATGGTGTACCACAAGGCACAGTCTTAGGACCCACTCTCTACAATTTATACAAGTATTGTAGGTCAAAACATTCCTGACGTCTCTTTATTTTCAGAAATAGATCTTGTTTTACTCTGAATGCCAGAAAATGCCTTGTAGCTGCTACTTTCCTACTGACCATTGACTATGGTGACATTATTTACATGAATGCCCCGGCCAGCTGCTTGCAGGTGTTGGATGCTGTCTCCTGTAGGGGTACAGGTACTGTCAGAATTACTGAACCGTACCGTCCACCAGATGTAAGATGAGCAGGTTTTATCCTGACACAACCTTATCATCAATTATTCACGGGTTCTCTTCTTTTTCGGATTAAACAATAAATTATGTGACCAGAATGCGATGTAAATTACATGAAACGTTAATTATAGTTGACCCATCAGGAGATGGAGTCATTTATTTAACAAATCATGAATTTACATCATAACATGTACACTGATTGATTGACCAGATTCCTATAATTTAAACGTCAGCAGATTTAAATTGTGGATAACAGAAACAAGTAATGAGATGATAAATTTACTTATATCTGAAGGCAATTTTTCTTAAGTTACTGGCAAGATGGATAAGGAGTAAGGAAGGAGGAAAGAGAGGGGGAAATTATCTTGAAATAAGTTTAACGAGAAACATGGCACACTCTCGGGCGACATCCACTAGACCCAGGTCCACTCGTCAACAATCACAACTCTTTACCTTGCAAAGATGTCGGCCCCAGCTCCAGTAAGAGATGGAAGCAGCCTTTAGACGTGAAGGTTCTTAGTCCAAGTTACATCCGAGCTGGACTTCAGCGTGTTTACCGTTCCAGCGTCTCGCTGAGGTCTGCGTCAACCGGACCAAAGTAGTGGTCAGTTCCGGTTAATTATCAGAATAAAATATTCCTCAAGAGGAAAATTCATTCAAAGTTTGGAGCTTTGAGCTCGGTTCGGATTGTAACAGCGGCAGGCTGTCAACCCTAGCTGATGAACGAGTCTTTGGCTCACAACTCTGTTCATCCAGCTCAGGAGAAAGTTTCTCTTCATCTCACTCTCCAGCAGAATGGAAAGTTCAATTTGACATGTCCTTGACTTGGCCAGAGTCTTTGGTTATCAAAATATTGAACAATAACAACGATCAATGCAATAAACACAAGGTTATTCTTTTGATATATTTGAACTAGAACAAATGAGAAAATCTTGGTGATTTAATTTGTGTCTTTGATTCAAATTAATGGAATAAACAGTGTCCACTGTCTTAATGTCAATGTCACATTTTTTGTCATCTGTGTATGTTTCCATACAAGACGAAATTTGTCTCTGCATTTAACCCAACCACCACCAGGTGGTGCAGTGGGCAGCTATAGAAAGCGCCCGGGGAGCACAAGGTATGCAGTGACCGGGGTTCGAACCTGGGTCTTTCGGGTCCCAAGTCGGCTGCCCTGCCTCTACACCTTCTTCTTGAAGGTTTCAAGAAAAGGTGTCTCACTGAGAGGTTCAGAGACCAAGGTGTATCACTACACTACCATGGTGCACTAAACTTCATAACTGGTTGTACCGTACCCTTCACTGCACCCTGTACTCTCTGGTCAGTTGGTCATCATTATCTACATGTAGGCTCTCACACTGGTTCATTTTTATCTCTAAATCCCTCCTTGCTCTGCTACCTTTTATATCTCCTCCCACATGTCACGTGACGTCATCAGTGCAGTTACAGCGTGTGCTCTCAGGACATCATTACCTGCAGCGTTCCCTCAGTGCAGACTGAACTCGACATGTGGGGATCTACGGGGGCAGCCATGATGGAAACAAAGGAAGAAGAAGAGCATGCTGGGTAATACAGAAGACCCACAATCTGCCGAGTCACTGGTTGCCATGACAGAGAGAACTAACGGGGGAGGGGCAGCATGCAGCAGCACTTCAGGCAGAAAGACCAAGTATGCATGTACCTCTGCAAAACCTAAGAGCTCTTTCTTTCTGAGCGGCATGTTTTGATGTATTCTTGACTTGTTCAGGTTTTAGGAGAAACAGGTGCTAGTCAAAGCTTCCACCTGAGCTGCCATCTCATGGCTTCAAACAGGACGTGATGTCCCACAGAGATGAGTCGGCTCACCGTTCAGTCGCCTTGGTGCAGTTGATGGAACTGTCGTTAGAGTCCGCGTGCTGCACCTCACAGCTGGGGGAGACACACAACAAGGTCAGGGCCGTTCTCCAGACCCACAGTCCATTGGTCCAGCAGGAGGTCTCACCTGGTGGAGCTGTACTCGGGGAGCCTCAGTTCACCCCACGACCTGCTGGAGTTTCCACACAGACCTTGCAGAGAGGACCCAGCAGAACCTGGACCAGTTCAGGACAGACGGGGGTCACGTCAGTATCAACGTTCAACAGGTTTGCCATCAGTCACGCCCGTGGGATGTTCTCTACCTTGCAGGTGGATCTGAGCTGTGTAGCCGTCAAAGAAGACAGAGGTGGTGATGTTGGGGAGCGACACGGTGGCGCTGACGCCGCTCTGGTTCTTATGGAGCTCCACACCGTGAACCATCTGGTCCGAGCCGTTGAGGCTCAGTTCTGAGTCGTCCAGCTGCAGCACAGAGAGACACGGTCATGTCAAAGAACCACTCAGATCCTGGACCTGAGCCCTGACCCATGTCCCTGCAGCTCACCAGAACTCTGCCGCCCTGTTTCAGGTGGATGCGAACACCCGGCTCGTCCAGGACCAGCGTCACACTGTCCAGAAAGCTCACGTCTTTACGGCGCCGGTCCTGGAAGTTGCCCAAAATCTGGAAGTGTGGATCCAATGGAATGGACAGGAGAAGGTAGGTACAGCGATCTGGCGCTGAGCTCAGGAGGCCGTGGGTGTTGATGACAGTCGGACCCATCACGGTGCAGAGGAAGTCCGCGGACAGGTTCAACGTCTGTTCAGACATGGAGGCTACGACGCAGCTGTTGGAAACAAGAACCATTCAAGAGGTGCACCTGAAACCCAAACCAACCACACGGTGGTGCTAGATCACCCAGAAGATGAAACAACCACTTCCTGCCGCTGCTGTTTCACAATAAAAGCTCTGACACAGAGTCCTTTAAATGCAAGGCAGGTGTGTTTACCTGCCGTTGCCCTGGCAACGCTCCAGTGGAGCGCAGGTGGAGGTCAGGAGCCCCAGTGACGCATTACAGGTGATGGTGACGCAGGTCTCAGGAGTTGTTACCGCACTTCCAGCTTTATACGCAGCGCCTGAAGAGAGGAGGAGGATTTCAAACAAACAAACAAAAACAAAAGAAGTAAACAGTAAACAGGTCCAGCGCACCTGGGCCTCTGCAGCCGCTCATGTCCAGGTACCCCCGGGTCTGTCTGCTCTCAGAAGTGTTGTTGACAGTCAGGGAGTCGATTGTTTTATTGTTGATCTGAACATCGATCACCTACAAACAACAACAAACAACAACAGCACTGTGATGAAGCCCCGCCTCCTGCGAGCCTCTGCAGAACCTTGCTGCTCCAGCAGGGGGCGGCGGTGATGGTCAGCTTTGATTCCTGGTTCTGTTTGTGTTCCAGGAGGAAAGCTGTGTCAGCCAGGTGATCTGTTGCTCGCTCCGCTGACCTCACATTCGCCTTTATGACCTTTATGACCTTTAACAACCTTTAACAACCTTTAAAGGACAACACCCACCGTGACAGTAACAATTCACCATATTGGAGAATTACTGTAGTATTTTATGAATTTTATTTTCATTTTTGCATTTGGGCCAGGCGAGGGTTAAAAAAAAAAAAAAAAAAAAACATTCCCGAATGAATCCGGAAACCTGGCCGAAGAGTCCCGAAGGGTCATGTGACTTTTGTGACATCTCCACCCAGAAAGCAGAAAGGTAGGAGTGCGTTTCCATGGAGGTTTATGAGAGAGAGTGGGAGAAAACTGCATATTTCCTGCATATTTCCTGGTGCATTTGTGTGTATATGGACCAGCGCTCTGATTTTATTTATTATTTATTTTATAACACCGCTGCGGACCTGTTGTTGCTCTCATCTGCCCAAAGGAGCGAGCTGCGAGCCGCGCGCGTCTCTGGCTCCTCGTTCCGCTGGTCACCTTTGAAGTTCCTCGTGCCGGTGTAATTTGCTCCCTCGAGTGTATGCATTTGCTCTCCTCAGCCTTGTTGCAAGGAGCAGGGTCGGGAAGCACGCGGGGAGCTCGCACGCAGAGCTCAGCTGCGCGGCTGGCTCTGACTGCCTTTCTGGTCACGGGGGGAGAGAATAAAAAGTCGATGCGGAAATGAATGAATTTGTCTCGATCAAACGAATTAAACTAGTATGTCTAAGTGGATGCTCGCTCAGAATATGATGACATGAGTGAGCGACAGCAGGATTAATCAACACAGGCAGCTTTAGGGAATATTTAAAAATGCTTCCTTTTTCTTTTCTTCGCTCGCCTGTAACTCCAAGGCGTCACTTTGGTGACGTGAATGCCCTTGTGAATGCCCATATATGGAGAGGAGCAGATTTTCCCGGAGCTGCATGCTAAAATCTGCTATAAATCATGAAATAACACATTTACCGTTATTTCTCCACAATATAAGTAATCGCTCCTGTATTTTTTTTAAATAAACTAATAAATATTAATGGCGATGCAATTTGAAAACATGGTGGGTGTTGGACTTTAATGACCTTTAACTACCTTTAATGACCTTTAACAATGTTTAATGACCTTTAATGACCGTTATGACCTTTAACAAACTTTAGTGACCTTTAACTACATTTAACAACCTTTAATGACCTTTAACAACCTTTATGACCTTTAATGACCTTTAACAATCCTTAATGACCTTTAACAACCTTTAATTATCTTTAACCTTTAATGACTTTTAACAACCTTTATGACCTTTAACAACCTTTAATGACCTTTAACAACCTTCAATGACCTTTAACAACCTTTATGACCTTTAACAACCTTTAATGACCTTCATGACCTTTAACAACCTTTAATGACCTTTAACAACCTTTAATGACCTTTATGACCTTTAACAATATATAATGACCTTTAACAACCTTTAACAACCTTTAATGACCTTTAACAACCTTTAATGACCTTTAACAACCTTTAATGACCTTTAACAACCTTTATGACCTTTAACAACCTTTAATGACCTTCATGACCTTTAACAACCTTTAATGACCTTTAACAACCTTTAATGACCTTTATGACCTTTAACAATATTTAATGACCTTTAACAACCTTTAACAACCTTTAATGACCTTTAACAACCTTTAATGACCTTTATGACCTTTAACAACCTTTAATGACCTTTATGACATTTAACAATCTTTAATGACCTTTAACAGCTTTTAATGACTTTTAACAACCTTTATGACCTTTAATGACCTTTAACAAACTTTAACAATGTTTAATGACCTTTAACTACCTTTAACAACCTTTAATGACCTTTAACAACCTTTAATGACCTTTAACAACTTTTAACAATCTTTAATGACCTTTAACAACCTTCAACAACCTTCAACAACCTTTATGACCTTTAATGACCTTTAACAACCTTTAATGACCTTTAACAACCTTTAACAACCTTTATGACTTTTAACAACCTTTAACAACCTTTATGACTTTTAACAACCTTTAACAACCTTTATGACTTTTAACAACCTTTAACAACCTTTATGACTTTTAACAACCTTTAACAACCTTTATGGCCTTTAATGACCTTTAACAACCTTTAATGACCTTTAACAACCTTTAACAACCTTTATGACTTTTAACAACCTTTAACAACCTTTATGACTTTTAACAACCTTTAACAACCTTTATGACTTTTAACAACCTTTAACAACCTTTATGACTTTTAACAACCTTTAACAACCTTTATGGCCTTTAATGACCTTTAACAACCTTTAATGACCTTTAACAACCTTTAACCACCTTTATGACTTTTAACAACCTTTAACAACCTTTATGACTTTTAACAACCTTTAACAACCTTTATGACTTTTAACAACCTTTAACAACCTTTATGGCCTTTAATGACCTTTAACAACCTTTAATGACCTTTAACAACCTTTAACAACCTTTATGACTTTTAACAACCTTTAACAACCTTTATGACTTTTAACAACCTTTAACAACCTTTATGGCCTTTAATGACCTTTAACAACCTTTAATGACCTTTAACAACCTTTAACTACCTTTATGACTTTTAACAACCTTTAACAACCTTTATGACTTTTAACAACCTTTAACAACCTTTATGGCCTTTAATGACCTTTAACAACCTTTGATGACCTTTAACAGCCTTTAACTACCTTTAACAACCTTTAACAACCTTTATGACCTTTAACAACCTTTAACAACCTTTACCAACGTTTAATGACCTTTATGACCTTTAACAACCTTTAACAACCTTTAACAATCTTTATGACCTTTAATGACCTTTATGAGTCCGTGCTAAAGGAGGGCACACCCAGACAGAAACATCTGAGGAGTTTTGGACGTCCTGTCAGAAAACACATCTTCAGCAACACAAACACATCCGAATACAAAGCAAGGACAATATTTTACTAACACAACTCGTGCTTTCTTTTGACTTCAGGTGTTCATCATGTTAATTATTTCCTCTCAGATTCATCTGGACTTTTCAACCCGTGAGGCTGTTTGTTGATCATCATTTTTGTTTACGTGTGGAAAAAACAACAACAGAAAATGTTTGTTAAACCTCAGAGACAAGAGGGATCAAATATTAGTCTAATGGGGTCAAAGAGACATTATGGACATTTTAAGATGAAGTATCTCTGTGAGCGACTTCAGTTTGGAGAAATAACATTTTATTTTGAAAGGCCAGATGCGCTGAAGGCTCAGACCAGATGATTTCTGTTGTTAAACATCTGGAACCTCAGACCTCATAGTAGAGACGGTAGTTCATAAATGTTTGCACTGCAAGAAGCAGCAACTCTGTGGTTATTCACAGGCAGCAGCAGCTGGCTGTAGCACGTCCTGATCAGCTGGTTGGTACTTCCTGTCACAAACCTTCCTGCTGGGATTTTAAAGAGTCGTCAGACAGAAAGTTTCTATTGATCAGCTGAGTCTGAAGAATTAAAAAAGTTAAATGATGCTGTGCATTTTGTTTTATTTTGATTCATTTTATTTTATTTTTATTCATTTTCTTTCATTTAGTTTTATTTTCTCTCTTTTTTGTCCTAAATGTTTGTTTTGTTTTATTCATTTATTCATTTAATAATAATAAGATACAACATTTAACACATGTGTAATAGGGAAAAAATATATAAAATGAAAGGTAGCAGAATAAGAAAATATCTTATTAAATCTGCTTCTTATTTATCTAATAACAATTTAAAAAAAATCTATAATAACAAAATAAGTAAATAACTCATTCAGTTTTCAATTCACATACATTACTCATTAAAATACATTCATTTATATTTGTTGGTTTTACAAATGCATCTTTCCCTTTGAGATTGTAGCAGCTTGATCTTTTCATAAAATACATTTGGATATTTGATGGTAGTGTATTTTTATGAGCTCTTTACATAAGTGACATGTTATAATCCACCAAATCATAGAACTTCAGCAACTTCATCTGATAAAATAATTCACTAGATGGGTGACAGTAATGTTTTCTTGTTATAATTCTTACAATTCTTTTCTGCAAAATAAAAATAGGCATTGTGATTGATTTACACGCTTTCCCCCAAACATTAACACAATAAATCAAATGTGGCACAATAATTGTATTATACAACAAATACAGTGCTTTGTCGTTTAATAGATATCTAACTCTATAAAATATCGCAATAGATTTAGATATTTTCGTTTTAACAGAATTTATATGTTGTTTCCATGATAAATTATCATCAATGACAACACCCAAAAATGTTGCCTCACTGACTCTACAAATCACTGAATCCTCAACTTGAAATGGAACATCAGTTGTTTTATTTCTATTACTAAATATCATATAGTTTGTTTTATCCAAGTTTAATGATAATTTGTTAAGTTTAAACCAATTCTGAATTTTAACAAACTCCTTCATCATTGACTCCAATAGTTGTTCAATATTATTACCAGAACAATAAAAAGTTGTATCATCAGCAAAAAGAACGCATTTAAGGAGATCAGACATCTTAACCAAATCGTTTATATACAAGATGAACAGCTTCAGACCAAGTACCGAGTTTGTGATTGATTGGTTTAACCTTGTTGACATAAGATCCTCAAACCTTTACCGGATCTCTTCAGGACTCAGCAGGTTTCAGTCTGGATCTCAGCCTCACGTTGCTCGTCTCATTAATAATTAATAAATTTGATCTGAACTCACCACAGAGCCCTGGGCGGGCACGTAGACGTACAGAACCGACAGAGACCCAAACTTTGTCACGGCCAGGGTGGACTGCAGAGCAAACAGAACAGAACCTGATCGTTCAGTTTTTAAACCAGAACCTTGAGACCCGAACAGGACCAGGAGGACTCACGTTGGCCCCGTGGTACTGGAAGGTCACAGTGAAGAAACAGTCCATCGGACTCTGAACAGAGGGGACATTAGAGGACACAACACTTTCCAGGACTGGAATCCGAGGGTAGATCTGGAAGCCGGCGCTGTCAGAGTCTGATGGAGGTCCAAACAAACAGTCGTCTGTGGTTCCAGGTGTGAAAAACCCCTGGAAGCAGATCACCAGGTTCTCCGTGGTGAAGTTCACCTGGAGGCAGAGACAAAGGAGTTGTTACCAGATTAGACCAATTTATAGATAAACAAAATATTCTAACTAACAATCAGTATGGGTTCAGAGCAAAAAATTCTACATACGGTATATGGCTTTTATGGAATTAATATAACAAATAACTACTGCTGTCAATAAAAAACAATACTGCATAAGTGTGTTTGTTGATTTTAAAAAGGCTTTTGATACAGTTGATCACACTACTCTCCTTGATAAATTACATAAATTTGGTATTAGATGATTAGCGTTACAGTGGGTATGTAGTTATTTGAAAGACAGGAAACAGTTTGTACAAATAGATGATGTGAGATCAAACCTCTGCACTATTACATGCGGAGTTCCTCAAGGATCTGTACTTGGACCTAAGTTATTTATCTTATATTGTCAATGACTTGGTAAAGGTGTCAGGACTCCTTAAATGCGTTATTTTTGCTGATGATACCACTTTTTTTTGTTTGGGTAAAGATATAGAGCAGATATTGGAATTAATGATGAAGGAGTTTGTTAAAATTCAAACTTGGTTTAAACTTAATAAATTATCATTAAACTTGGATAAAACTAATTGTACATGATATTTGGTAATAAAAAAACTGTTGATGTTCCAATTTCAAATTGAGGGTTCTGAGATTTGTAGAGTTATCCATCCATCCATCCATTTTCTTCCGCTTATCCGGGGTCGGGTCGCGGGGGTAGCAGCCTAAGTAGGGAGGCCCAGACTTCCCTCTCCCCAGCCACTTGGAGCAGCTCCTCTGGGGGAATCCCAAGGCGTTCCCAGGCCAGCCGAGAAACATAGTCCCTCCAGCGTGTCCTGGGTCTTCCTCTGGGTCTCCTCCCGGTGGGACATGCCCGGAACACCTCACCAGGGAGGCGTCCAGGAGGCATCCTAACCAGATGCCCGAGCCACCTCAACTGGCTCCTCTCGATGTGGAGAAGCAGCGGCTCTACTCCGAGTCCCTCCCGGATGACTGAGCTTCTCACCCTATCTCTAAGGGAGAGTCCAGCCACCCTGCGGAGAAAACTCATTTCAGCCGCTTGTATCCGAGATCTTGTTCTTTCGGTCATAACCCAAAGCTCATGACCATAGATGAGGGTGGGAACGTAGATCGATCGGTAAATTGAGAGCTTTGCCTTTTGACTCAGCTCTCTCTTCACCACGACAGACCGGTACAGCGCCCGCTTCACTGCGGACGCTGCACCTATCCGCCTATCGATCTCACGCTCCAGTTTTCCCTCATTCGTGAACAAGATCCCGAGATACTTAAACTCCTCCACTTGGGTAAGGACCTCCTCCCCGACCCGGAGAGGGCATGCTACCCTTTTCCGACTCAAGACCATGGCCTCGGATTTGGAGGAACGAAAAAATTATTGTTCCACATTTAATTAATTGTGTTAATGTTTGGGGAAAAGCGTGTAAAACAATCACAAAGCCTATTTTTGTTTTACAGAAAAGAGCTGTAAGAATTATCACTAGAAAACATTACTGTCATCCATCAAGTACATTATTTTATCAACTGAAGTTATTGAAGTTCCATGATTTGGTAGATTATAATATTTTATCAGTTATGTATAGGGCTCAGAATAACACATTACCTTTAAATATCCAAATGCATTTTGTTAAAAGACAAAGTTGTTATAATCTTAAGGGGACAGAGATGTTTGTAAAACCACAATTCAGAACTAGTTTGAAGGGACGTTCTACCTCAATCCAGGGAATTGGATTATGGAATGGTTTGGAGACAGATGTAAAAAAAAAAGCCAAGTCAACGTTTGTATTCAAGAGAATGATCAAAACCGAATTGTTGAAAAAAATATAAATGAATGGAGTCTCTCTGGGGTCTATGCCCTCATATTTGAGGGCATGACGTCATGTCTATAAATAGTAGTCTCTTTAAACAAAGCACGCTGCATGTGAAGTGTTCCATTCAAGTCTGTTGGACAGCAGAGACTCCAATCTTTATAAAGTAGTGTTTTTATATTGATTTTGTTGTGTATTTACTTCAAAATACAACCAGAAATGTGACAGATGATTGCTGTTATATCATTGCACCCATGTTACTCGCGCGACGCGCAATCAGTTGATTTTTTATTACCAAAAAGTCAATGAATTCAAAATGAAATCAAATTTCGGAGTTTCCCTGAACACACCACATTGTGAAGNATATATGTAAAAGTGTTTTGTATTTTATTTTAAAATGAATAAATTAAATAAAAATATTAATATTTTGTTATTAATTCAAGGGAAATGTTATTTGTAGGTGATCCAAGTGTCTGATCCATGTTGTTTAAGATCGTTTTCGAGCCTTGCTCCAAAACAACATCTGCTCCTTTAGTTTTAAGATTCTCTGGATGAGACAAATATTTGTAATAAATATCTATTTTTGGGGGAAAATAAATAAACACAAGTGGAAGTAGAAAAACTAACGACGTGCATCTCTGTGGTTCTGAGCGTGAACATATATCTGACGTGCACGTGTGTGTGTGTGTACCTGCATGTAGAGGTCCGAGCTGGCGTCTTGTTGTTTCATGAGCTGCTTGACGTGTTTACGTCGCTCCACCAGCTTCCTGATCTCTTTGGGAAGAATTCCCATTTCCAGGCCGGGATCTGGGATCTCGGGGATCTCCTCTGCCTCGTCGCCCTGTTGCCATGGGAAACGGGGGTTAAAAACGGGGTACATCACCAGGGAACAGGAGTGCTGTAACCAGGCCTGTCACGATAACTGTTGAATTCAATTAATTGCCTCAGAAATTATTGCGATAACCGATAATATTGTTTGAAATTTGACAATAATTAGTAAATATTGTCAAAATTAAGAAGAAATGTTTGTTATTTTTTGCGTGTAGTACCTTTTTTGACCACCTGATGGCAGTATAAGACTGAACAAAAGGATGGATAGTGAGGGAGCGAGCAGCGTGTCTCTTTAAGAAAAATGGGAGGGAGGCCCCTTGACGTGACACGGGCTGTCTCTCTTTGGTTCTCAAAATGGTGGACGCTCTGGTTTGAGCTCTTTAGCATTTTTTACACAAAGGGTTTCAACCGTGAATCTTGGAGCTTCGACAAGACGGAGGTTTTTTCCCCCGAGGTTGGCCTGTTAGCTTAGCTCGTAGCTTAGCTTCTCAGCTTAGCTGCTTTTAATGATCCAAAAACACGATTTTGGACGATTAAAACAGATTTGAAAGAGAACAGAGAAAGGGAGGGGTCAGTGAAGATCACCGGAGTTTAACCTTTTGTCGTCCAGTGTCTTCAGTAGAAAAAGAGACATGAAGAAACGGTAAAGCTGATAAATGAAAATGAGGTTGATAATTTTCATTTATCATGCGATTAATTGATTTGTTTAATTGATTTATTGTTTATCGCAACAGGCCTAGGCACCTTGTTCTTGGTCTGAGCCTCCCTCTGGACGGTGGTGAAGCAAATGTTGAACTCCTGGATGATGGAGGGGTACAAGCTGTTGAAGTCGAGCAGCAACACGAACCGATCGTAGAAACCTGAAGACAGCCGAGGTTAGAAAACAACCGTTTGACGACGATAGTTTAAACACGTGCCGTACTTACCAACTTTAGGATCGAGGACCAGACCTCCGGCGTAGGCGGCCTTTTTCTTCCTCCCGCCTTTTCCTGCGTCCGCCTCGTCTTCTCCCTCCACCTGGAACCAACACAACAATGACCTCGAGTGAAACAAGAGTTCAAACTCTTCGTGTGCGGCCTTACGGTCTCCAGGTGGGCCTTTCTGAAGGACGGCTTGTCCGGGACGATGTAGTTTTTGTCATGAAAGGCGTGAAGCAGCAGGAACTCGTTCCTCTCTGAGCGGCCGCCCATCAGAGTACGAGACTGTCGGAAAAAGAAAATCCACCATCAACAAGTGGAGAGGGAAAACACACCAAAACATACATCCTGCGTTTAGACACAAGTGTTACTTTACTAACTGAAGTTTTAACTTCTCGCACGGCCTTTTCTATTTTTAAACTTTTAAAAATCATAACTACTGATGCTCGAGAGTCTGTTTTAGGAGTTGTAAACAAACAAAAACTATATTAACTAGAGAAACTGCATTTACAGTACTGCAAAAATGCAGCGTGAATGGTTATTGCTGAAGAACTTGCAAAAAAAACTGCTGAAATGGAAAAACAAGCAGAAAGAACATATTTGCTGAATTAGGTTTAAATAACCAGAAATGAGAACAAAAATTAGCTTTAAAAAAAAGCTTAAATTGGCAAAAACAGCTGAAAATAGCTATAAAATCCAAAAGAAGCTTAAATTACCAGAAGGAAGTGGAGAAAGCAGTTTTTGTTTAATTAGGCTGAAAAAGGTTGAAATGAGTGCAAAATATGTAGTTAGCTGAAAAAGCTCAAATTAGCATAAAACAGTTAAATAGTAGCTGAAATAACTGAAACTAGCATAAAAAAGCTGAAAGGAGAATAACAAGCTGAAATTGGCAAAAAAAAAGTTAATTACCGGTAGGCTGAAAGTACCAGAAATTACCAAGAAACACCTGAATGTGTAAAAACGGCGGAAATTTGCTAAAAATATATTTAAATTAAATATATAAAAAAATAAAATAAAAAATAAGAAGTTGCAAAACAAGCTAAATTAGCAGAAGAAAGCAGAAAGGACATTCATTCAACCTTTATTTAAACAGATAAGCCACATTGAGCCTCGAAGACTCATTTACAAGTGAGATCTGTTGGACAGACAATAAAAGTGGTGTTTGCCCAATTAGGCTGAAAGAAGCAGAAATTAGGAAAAAACTGCTGAAAAGTAGCTGAAAAGCGGAAATAAGCTTAAATTACTCGAAGGAAGTAGAGAGCAAATTTTTGCTTAGTCAGACTGACAAAACGTTGAAATGAGTGTAAAAATGTAGAATTAACTATAACTATAACTATAACTAAAATTAGCATAAAAAGAGCTAAATAGTAGGTGAAATAGTAGGAAAAGCTGAAACTTGCAGAAAGAAGTTAGAAGAAGCCCAAAAATGTTGCAGTCAGCAGAAAGTACCTGAAAGGAGCACAAAACAGCTGAAATTAGCTAAAAAAATGTTTAAATTAGCAGCAGGAAGCTGAAAGAAGCTGAAGCAGAACAAAATGTTAAAAAGGAGCAGTAAAAGGTTGTAAACACATCTAAATCTGAAGGAGGTAAAATGAGCTCAATTCATTTTCTATGAGGAAAAAATGTCAGAAAAGGCTAAATATTTCAAAGAGCTAAAGTTGCACCAAAACCAAACGTCACTGCAGGATTGTCCTGAAAGAGCTGGATGTTTTGATTCATGATTTGTAGAAATAGAACAATAACTGTGGAACTAGAAAGATGCTGAAAAACGTACAGAAGAAAACTGGATGACAGTCGAGTGAATGATTCATAAGCGTTCACACGGTTACACTAAATATATTTATTATAGTAAAAAGCTCTTAGTTTTAGAGTTAAGGTTAAGAAAACATGAAGCCCTCCAGATGGAGGGTGAAACGTTTCTATAAAAAAGAAACTGTCCAGATGACCCGATTGAGAATTATTGGATTTGGTACCTGGATTATTGAGCATGAACTTTCTTTTCGAAAACATTTTTAGTCAGTTGTGATTTTCAGGTCTAACCAAAAGTTAAAGGTCCACTGACATGATTTTTTTATTTTCATAAAATTGCTCAAAATATATATATTTATCATTTAAATATGTTCATTTTTGCAAACAAAATGCTAAATCACTTTAATTTTGCTTTAAAAGTGATTTTGAACTTCAAGCCGTGTTTAATCATGGGAAATCCAATTACACTCGAACGCACCATATGTGATGTCACACTGGGCAGAGGGCTGTGGTGTCTTTAATAGCGGACAATTTAAAACTGGACGAATTTAGCAATCTATGTGAAGATTTGAGCTATTTGTCTTCATTTTGGGAAGCAGAAAATTGTTTGGGTGATGGAACAAGAAACAACAGGATCTAATTTAGGTCTGATGCTGTATCAGACTTACCTTCATGTCGAGCTGCTCATACCTGCGCACTGTGACAAGCCCAGAGCTCTGCCCGGTGTGACATCACAGATGGTGCGTTCGGGTGTAATCAGATTTCCCATGATTAAACACGGCTTGAAGTTCAAAATCACTTTTAAAGCAAAATTAAAGTGATTTATCATTTTGTTTGCATAAAGGAACATATTTAAATGATAAAATATATATATTTTGAGCAATTTTATGAATATTTAAAAAATCATGTCGGTGGACCTTTAAGCTTAATTGTTTGTTGTGCTGAATTTTCCATAATTATTCTTAAAGACTTGTGTATTCCTCCTAATTTCAAGAAAGGAAAAATATATATAATTTTAAAGTACTTCAACTAGTATTTAATGCTCAAATCTATTTTTTTACAGCCAGAAGATTATTTTGATTGTCATTGAATGCATAATTTAAAAAAATCAATATACGTAAATGATTAGTTGACAAGTTATGAAGAAGTTTTTTATATTTCCTCTTATAAAACAACAGATTTTTTTTTCCATACACGACTTGAGACAATAATCTAAAAAACAATAATGCTTTTAAAGGATGGATTATTACCAGATTATCTGTGACTGAACTGCAGAAGAAGACGTAAACATTTAAAATGTTTCACTAAAACGTTACAGATTGAAGCGTGGCTGAGAGTCACCATGACGTTGCCGGCGATGTTGGTGATCTGCAGGGCGAGCGGCAGCACGTTCAGCTCACACATGATCTGCAGGATGAGCTTGGCGTCGGTCCACGTCAGCTCCAGCAGGTAGAGCAGGTGAGGAGAGTCGCTGCAGGGTTGAGCATGCATCAGGTGATGGAGGCTGTGGATGATTTTCAGACACACGAGCTCTGACGCTCACCTGAACAGGTTCCTGATTTCCTCCTGGGGGACGGTGACTCTCTCCACTTTGAGCACCTGCGCGGCGAGCTCAGCCAGGTGGTAGCTCTTACAGCGGATCAGCTCCTTGGCGGAGATCTCCACGTCGCACACCAGACGGCCGCAGGTGGCGCTCTTCTCTGCGAACGCTCCCCGACCCTGACGGCACGACACGACGAGCGCACGGGAAGACAAACACAACTCATGAGCCGTGGTTCCAGAAACCCTTTGATGAAATGGAGTCTGGTTCCTACCCCTAACTTGGGCATGTTGGCCCTCCTGAGGCGGCCCATCTTGGACCAGTGAGGCACCTTGCACACGTTGATCCTCTGCAGAAGAACTTGCAAATCAAACCCGAAGATGTCGTGACCCTGCACACAAACAAAACACCGTTCACTTTGCTGCACGGGTGAGTCCTCACGCAGCTGAACTCCAGAGCAGCTTCCTCGTCTGGATCGGAACGACTCACCACCAGAACGTCCGGGTCCACTTTGTGCATCTTGGCCAGAAAGAAGCCGAGCAGAGTCCGCTCGGCCGACGCCATCTCCACCTTCCCGTTCTGAGAGACAGCAAGTTGCACCGTCAGCAAGGGCATAGATTTCATCTCATTATTGCGGGGGTCAGCAAAGTTACAGTGAAATGTAATGCAAAATGTACAGAGGGAAGTTTATCCAAACTGCAAGCATATACAGGTGACCCCCTACCTACGACTCCATCGACCTACGGCGGCCCGGACCTACGAACGTATCATATTTAATAAAAATATGAAATTACTGTATTAAAAAAAAAATTTTTTTTTTTTTTGTGTTTAAATGTTCTTAATTTCATGTGTACATCACTTTGTTGCAGCTGTGGTTGTTTTAAAGGCTTTATAAATAATAATTATGATAAAAATGATCATTTCTGATCATTTTTGCGCAATCTTGGGCAGCAGGAAGTAGGTCTTCAGTTTACACGGTCACAAATTAATGTAGAACACCGGACGCCATTTTAGGTTAGCTGCCGGGAGCCGGCCTTTGAAGACTGGTGACCAGGATCGCATCATATGGATTAATTACTAGCTGGAATCGCTCTGTGGACGTCTCAGGCTGGAGCAGCAGCTGCAGATTGATCGCCGATCGCGCCGCCGCTCCAACACCAGCTCATGGCCTGGCTAGCAGAAGCTAGCCAGCTAGCTAACCCAGGCCTCGAGCAGCTGCGGTGGTTCACTCGCCGGCCGCCGCGCTGCTCGGCCCGACAACAATCAACGCATGGCAACCTAAGATGTCGGCTTTGACCATCTCAAAGTAAGAAATTATATTTTTATTTATTCTGTAAATGTGAATAGCAATGTTTAACATTACAGTACACTACTGTACATGCTTAAATGTGTGCGCGCGCTCCGTTAGCGGTATTTCCACGACCTACGAACGGAATAAGGACCTACGAACGAGACGCTATTTTCACCCCCTAGCTACGGCAGAATCGAGCTGCGAACAGTTCTTATCTCCCAAACTCGTTCGTAAGTAGGGGGTCGCCTGTACTATGCAGAATAATCAGCAATACAGTAATATTGATTTAAATGGCATGTATTTAGTAGTCTTAATAGTAATATTAATCAGTACAATAGTGACACTCATTACTCTTGTAAAAAAATTGAATGTGTTCAATCTGCAGTACAATAGACGACAAATAATGACAAGTGGCAAAATGAAAATTTTGCAAAATAGGTCCCCTCTAAATATTGTTTAAATTTCAGTTTGGCTTGTTTTCATAGATTGCTGTGTTCAGTGTCACTGATAATCTGGTACCACACCTTCCCAAAATCTTACAGCTTAAAACAAAAACAGTTTTCAAGGAGAAGAAATACTTTAATGACTAAAATTATGCATAAACATTGATTTGTTGTCTCTTAATACAAGAGATGAGAAATCTAAATTACAACATGTATGCAAAAGAGAAAAATAAATGAAGTACATTAACACATGTACTGTATTGTGCAACACAACAATTTTAAAAATCCTCTTTTTTTCTTAGATTAATGGCAAACTTCTATCTTTTATTTTGCCTTTTTATATTTATATTGTTTAAATACACAGTTTCCTTTATTGAATTATTGGGGGGGACAAATTTACATTTCCCCAAGATTGGGGGGTCCGGACCCCCCTGACCCCCCCTGGGATCTACGCCTCTGACCGTCAGCGTCACAAATCCAGAAGGTGTTCCTTGGTCAAGGTTTGTGGATGTTTCTAACTGCTATGGCTGAGAATGAGAACTGCCCATGAACCATGTGTTGGAGTTAGAGCAGGAGCTGGTCTGATGCTGCAGGTGCAGCTGGCGGTCCATGGCCACCAGTTTGCCTGTGAGATGACAAGTTTATAAAAACAAGCCTCGCACGCTGCCCGTGGCACATTCTGGTGACTGGACTCCGTGCGTGTGCACGTCTGTGTGAAAATCTGTTCATGCAAGTAAAACCTGTGATCGAGTGTGGCTTCTTGGAGTCAGTAAAAAATAAACGGAGGATGTTTTTACCCAACAAAAGGGTTTTCACAACTGTGTTCAATGGGCTTCATCGCCATGGTAACAGAGGCTGAGCAGGTCATCAGTGCTGCGGTCAACTGTTAGAGATGAGGAGTTGTGTGTGATGTGCAGTTACAGTGAGAGCATAAACAACGTGAGCCTGTTGGTGTCATGATCGCACCAAACTAAACTAAAAACTAAAATATCTAGGTCCACTGCAGTGCTGTATAGTTAGGAATTTATGTATGTATTTGTTGTATAATACAATTATAGTCCCACATTTAATTTATTGTATACAGGTAGATGTTTGGGAGAAAGCGTGTAAAAGCATAACAAAGCCTATTTTTATTTTACAGAAAAGAGCTGTAAGAATTATTACAAGAAAGCATTACTGCCATCCATCAAGTATTTTATTTTATCAATTGAAAGTACCGTACGTATTGAAGTTTTATGATTTGGTTGACTATAATGTTCTTTTAGTATTGTATAAAGTTCAGAATTACACACTACCCTCAAACATTCAAACACATTTTGTAAAAAGGAATGATACTTAAAACCTTAAGGGAATAGACATTTTTGTAAAGCCACAGTACAGAACTACAGTAGTTTAAAGGGTCGGTCTAATTTAATTTCTGGAATTAGTCTTTGGAATGGTTTGGAAAATGATGTTAAAACAGTGAAGTTTAAGAAAATGATTAAGACTAAATTTTTGAAAAAATACATATAAATGTGTTTATATCAAAGGTACTATATAAGGAAAATTGGGATGAGTTATAGTATTTATAGATGATTGTTGTTTGAATTGATTGTTTGAAGAAGGGGCAGATATAAGATTTTTTCTTCTTCTGCTACCTTTCATTTTATGTATTATTTATTTTTTCTCATATGGTTTTGTAAATTGTTTTTTTTGTGTTTTAAATCTGAAATAAATAAAATAAAATAAAAAATAAATAAAACTGAAGACCCAGACCCTGGACCTGTGGTCGAGGACCTCCCTGAACCATGAGTCCTCCTTCTTAAAGTTAAACATTCCAAAGACTAAGCCGATGGTCACCGATTATAGAGAAGACTCTTCAGCTGCAGCTCCTGTGGTCGTGCACGGTGAAGCTGTTCAGAACTGTTCCCCATGATAAGCTGACCTTTGACCCCCATGTGATCTCACTCTGTAAGTCCAGCAGAGAATGTGTTTTTATCAGAAGTTCTGTGGTTTTAATGTTGATTCTACTTTTATGAGAATGTTTTATTTATCTTTGCATACCTGCAAACTCAGAAGGGATGAAAAAGGTGACAAACGTTGCGCACCCCCCCCCCGAAAGATTTTGTAATTTTTTAACATGCTTCAGGTAAAAGTCATTTACTAACCTAATTTAATGAGGACATAAATAGGAAAGATTGTGTCAACCAAAAAATCAACAACCAACAACAGCAGCAAGTCAAATACAGCAGAACATTTTGCTAACAATGCGCTGCTCCGAGTCAACAGATGCATTAACAGATGCATTTAAAAACTTAAGACTTATCTCTTCAGACAGGCTTTTGGTTAATTTTGTACATTGATTTTAGAGTTTGTTATGTTTTACCTTTTTGTATAGTACTTCTGTGATTTTATGATTTTATTTTTCCTTTTGTAAAGCACTTTGTGACTCTCATGTCTGTGAAATGTGCTATATAAATAAAACTTACTTACTAACAGTAAAAACTCATTTCTTAAATGTTTTGCCAGAAATTTTTGAATAAAGTAGATGCCATTTCCTGCATTCTGGTGTATTTTAACAAGTTGTTAAACATCTATGTTTACCTACATGTAAACACTTGATTCAATAACTATTTTAGAGACATCTAACAAAATAAAGTCAGGTCCTGTGGACAGATTAAAAAATTGTTTAAATTATTATTGATCATGCATCAGGATATTTTAGAGACACCTCATTCAACTAGTTCATATAGACATCATCCTGTTTTTAAACTCACTCCTGTGGCTAAGATAATGAAATTAATGTGACACTTTATCACAGTGGCTTTAGGGGTGCAATTGACTTTTATTTTGTTAATTTTTATTTAGTTTTATTTGTAACACAACATGCCATTTTACTAAACAATGGTGACACTCAACTGCATGTATAAAAATATTAACTTTACCCAATGAACAGGTGACATTTTAATAACCACCAACAGCGAATTTAGGAGGGGCTTTTTAGTTTTCTGATTTAGTGATACACACCGTGGTGAAGTTAGTTAGTTCACGACTCCGTCATGTTTTCATCAGCGTGGTTCTCGCGTGTCGTGTCGTCACTTTTGAAAACTGCATGTTGCAGTTTTTTTTTAATCTTTGTGAAGCTTCAAGAACTCCCACACGTTGGAGGAGTTGGGTCGAACAGTTTTCTTCCGCCTTCCTCGCGCTCTGTTGAACCTCCGCGCGCGACTCGCGCAGAGCTCTGGACTCGCGCTGCAGAGTTTTATTTTTTTACTTCAGTTCAAAGATTTCGCTGTCGTCTCCTCCCCCTATCTATCCTGAGGTTGTGATTGGCCAAAATGTCGCGCTCCAACAAAGATGTTTTATTATCGACAAGATGCCTTGCTCTGTCTTGAAATCCAGTCAGTGGGAAATGATGCATTCTAATCTGTCACGGGTCTGACCCCCCCGAAAACAAAAACTCATCGGATCTACAGAAAAAAGAAAAATGTGACAATTATTCACTTTTTTAAGAAACATGTGTGACGCCTGTTGTGTATTGATTTATGCACTTTTATCAATTGTGTTAGTTTTGTTTTTGTTTCTTGTTTTACTTGCCAAAGAATAAATAAAATCTAGCTGTAAAGCAAACCTTGCATGTTTATATTGATGCAGCAATATTGATTAATGTGCACTGCACTTTTTAAATGAAAACAGAAAGAATATGATCAAATAGATCAATTTAATTTTGCTAAAGACAATCTCCACATAACAGACTGCAACTTTAAATGAGAATAAAAGGAAATGGAAAAGAGACAAATAGTGAAAGCATGGGGCCATTGTGATAATAAGCTGCATTAGCCACCTCTGCTGGGAATAGGCCCACAGTGAGGCCACTTGCTCAGTGAAGTGTGATCTTTAGTGGCCTGGCCCCAGTGACAGCCAGCATTATGAGAGGCATGGGTGGAGCCTTACACAGAGCAATGAGTATCACTATGGCAGGTAGAGGATACAAATAACACACGTACAGCATAAACACACGGGGAAGGCATCAGACCGCATACAATCTCAGCATGAAAGGTAGATCAGCGGTGATACAAAGAGAAAACTAGATGTTAGAGAGCGGGCTGTGAGG